>CM035143.1:26548872-26776372 GCA_020205605.1 Panax ginseng
TTTGAACCCTTAGGATTTTTAAAAACTTTCTAGGATTTCCAAATTTAAGTTTTCAAAATAGAAAATTAATTATAATTAGGATTGATAATTATATTATAATTTCCTAATCATAAATTAAGCTTGCCAATTAGGATTATTATTTCCTAATGAAATTTGCTAATTTAGCAATTAGGATCATAATTGGTCATTAGAGTTTATAACCCACTAATTAGGATTTTACATAGAAAATAATATTTCAATTTAGATATTAGGTTTCCTAATTACAATAAAGTTTACTAATCTCATTCAAGCTTGCTAATTAGGGTTAAGGCTTCCTAATTAACCTTAAACTCTATAAGTTAATAATTAGGTTTTCTCTAATTGCATGTCCGAGTTTTCTATATTTGAAATTAGGGCTTTCCAATTAATCAATTAGGGTTATCCCTAATTACACTTACAATTAATAACATAGAAACTCTATACTTAACTTCAAGCTTCCTACTTAGGGTTTTAATATCCCGATTTAGGGTTTTAGACAGAATAATTAAGGTTTAAATTTTGGAATTTAGGGTTTACTAAATAATTAAGCTTTACCCTATTAAACTTATAATCTAAATCACTTGAGCATTATAATTCTCCGTTATATTCTCAGATTAGGGTTTCAAATATTCAAAAATCTGAAATTAGGATTTTCAGATATGGTATTAGGGTTTTCTAATACTCAAATAGGGTTTCCAGTAATTCATTAGGGTTTTCCCTAATTAATTTATAATTAATAACGTTAAACCTTATATATAGCATTGCATTCCCAATCTAGGGTTTTTAATATCCGAATTAGGGTTTCGGACTCACGGAACTGAAACTAGGGTTTCCAGAACCGATTTCTAGGTTTTCTTATCAAACGTTAGGGTTTTCTAACTAAACGTTGACGTTCTTAATATAAACTTAGGGTTTGTCACAGATATAATTTATCTGGTCAACCCATGACCCTTAACCACGTTCTGAACACATAGATAATCATAAAGACATAACATATTCTCAAAATCCTTAATCCTGAATAATTCACCTAAATCCTTCACAAAATTTTGAAATCCTCAAAATTCCTTCCCAATAACATCAAACGCATAAACTTATTTTCTATCTAGGTCTAATATTTGACCTTAAATCAATCATTTATGATTTTAATAAATTGTCTAAATTCTCGGGTTGTCACACATTCTCCCTTTTTTTTCTTGGTCTTTAGCTCCCCCCTGAGCTCAAAGACTTCCTGTTTCAGTTCATGGACCTTGTCCTTAGCCAAAACCCTCTAATCATGCTCCTGCTCCCACATGGACTCCACGTCCGCCTTATCTTCTATAACTGCCTGGAGCTCGTCTTTCAGCTCCTTAACCTCCTGACAGTAGTGGATGTTTCTATCCAGAACTGACATGAAAAGTGACATCATCGACTCCCCCGGAGCCATTTCTGCTGCTATCGCTACAAGGTTGAAGGACACCACATCCACCTCTTCTTCTAACATGCCGTCGAACACGGACATGAGATCTAGACTCTCCAAGTCTCTAGACTCAACCACTACCACTTCAGGATTTGCTGGTATAATGTTCGGTATAATTTCTATCTGATTAACTGACCCTTCGCTGACTACTTGTACGTCTCTATTTTCTCCTGACATCTACAACAACACAAAAAGTTTGATTAGTACACGTCAGTAGAATAATAAAAACACATAACATATATAATGCTTCTTTATAAGGTTAATTTCTATCTTTTATTCTTTGACTTTTCTTAAGGTTATGACTTAAGGTTTAACTCCCCCCTTAAGTTTTATAACCTAAGTCTTTGATACCAACCCGTGACTCCCCCAAATTCGGGTATCTTCCAACCCGATAGATGGTGCTACACGGTGCTACAGTTCACACAATCATTCAATCTAAATGCCTCAAAAGAACGAATATGTCTTCTATATATTCAAAATAATATTAACATTTCCCAGGTTTTGTATAGCCGTACATTTGTGCTTGTCATAATATTAAATATTATCATTACAAAACCTATTCTATTACATAGGTAATCTACGGGTTCGCCTTAGCCTTCCCTTTATCCTTGCCGGATCCGTCAGTCCATTCGGTCTTAGCTACATTCATATGGTTCAAGCAAGAGTGAGCCTAACTAGCTCAGCAAGTACAACAATTCTAGGAAAATAGCATGCTTGAGACATAGTAATCATATATCTTCAATAACTGAACAATAGTTACGAAGTACTATCGATAAATCAAAATAGCACTTCTTTTCCTTCAAACGTTTTACAACACAATATTCAGTAAAACATCAATTTCGGTTTAAGATCATGAGCATTTCATAAGTACTTTGAAAAGGACATCCCGACACGAAGTCCGTAAGTCCGGCATAACTTACGAGCACGTCTAGGTGATCAGCCTATAGTACTCTATGATGATCAACACTACATTCATTAAACGTGTATATATTTAAGTTGTGGCAACCTCACGTGCCTGTCATTTGACGATAAAAAAATTTAGCATATTCAGTCTCCTTTTGAAAACCACAACAATATTAGTTTGGTAAATCATTGCACATACTTGAAAGATTAAAAGAATCCAACATATCGTAAGTCTAGCCGAAGGAATTGGCGTTGACTTCATCAGACATTAACTCATGTGAAGACTACATGAATCATAAAGACTTGTCTAGATTGAATAGGAACAAGGGTCAGAGTACTTGCCTTTAGTGTCTGCTATAGTTTATAACACGGGCACTTTAGGTCTTTAAGGTCTCTACAGTAAATAATAACATCACATAACACATTAGGTCATGAATAATAAAACATTGTTCCTAAAGAATCTTACCTTTCTTCTCAATCTAGTTACGTATTAGATTTGTTATTATTGGTTCCGACTTTTCGTTACGTCGTTCTTACTTTCATATGCAATTATCTTATCTTAACCCTAAGTGATCATAATTAAAGCTTAATTATGTCTTAACAATATTACATTAAGATTCTTAGTTAGATGTTCATCATTTACTATGCATGCTCAACATGTAAACATTCTTTATTATCTAGGTTTCAAGTCTGGCGTTGCGGCGCTGGTTATAACTCTCTGTGTCGCGCTGCGGCGTCACAAGTTAATGCATAAAAACCGAACTCGGCGCTGCGGCACGAGTCCCTTCGTTATGGGTTGCGCTGCGGCGTGACTCTCCAGTGGATGATGCCCGCTTTAAATGACTATCGGCCGCTAGCGGTCTTTTGCTTGAGTCGCCATGGCGGACTCTCTGCCATAGAAAATTTTGACAGACTTTTTGAATTGTGAGATTCCCAGACTCGTAACTTCTTCGTTATAAGTCCGAATTGGCTCGTTCAAGAGCCTACGATTCAGAAATCACATACTCTACGTGTTCATGCAAGAATTTTATCTATTCGACTTCCTTTGCTAAAATTTCATCTATTAGTCAATTTTTAACGAAAATGATAAACATTTGTGAACGTTCAACGCTCGTTTCTTCGTTCTAAGTCGAAATCCGGCCATTATCAAGTCCGCAACTCTATAATGCCAAATACGACTTGTTTCCATCGAAAACTAACGTTTTCAAGTTCAAATACAAAATATGACTTCCATTCCGAGAATTTCACGAATTCGACGATTATCGTCCAATCGTGTGAATTCCGGTAATACTTCATTATTAGTGACTTGTTCAACATTCCAAAAGGGTTCATTTCATTATCTATTCATCTCAACATACATGTTACAATAACTTATACTCAAATTAGGTTATGACTTATTCTTTATATGACCATAACTTAAAAATTTCTATAATACAAGATTTCCTTTCTAACGCCCGAGAATTTTGAATTTTCAATGAATTAAATTTTTATTTGATTATGTGGATTAAATGAATTTAATTGAGTTATTATGTGAGTAAGATGTTTGAAGGTCGTTCTATGACCTAGAATGTGTGGATGTGGTTAGTATTCTGGCTTTGTGCTAGAATTAATTGTTGTGAATTATCAAGACAAGAACGAAGGTTTTCTGAGTTTTTTTGCGTAAAAACACTATTCATCTGATGACGTTCGGAGCTAGGGTTTGAAATTCTGAGAAACGCGTAATGTTAGAATATAACGATATTATGGAATATCCAATAATAATTACGTTATTGCAAAAAAAGTTTTCGCCTGCGGACTTAAAACCTAAGGGTTTGTGAAAGAGGTTTTCGAAAGGGAAATGTAAGGCGTATAGTCGTTTTAATATTATACGTATGAGACACGAGTATTATACTAGTATAAATCACAGTATGGTATGAAGAAGAATAAGACGTCAGATAATAATGATTATTGTATGAGTATTATCAATTTTAATAAATTATAATATTGAGAATAAAGATTTGTTTGCATATTTATTTGAATATAAATATATATATATATATATCGACATGTGTTGTGATGAGCATTTTAATTGATTAAGCTAAGTGCTAAGTGATAATTAAACAATGAAGCAAAAGCGATGAGAAGCTTAGTTTAAACTTGTGGAGTTATGCCTAGTGTGGCAAGATGATGAATTGAGAAAATACTAATTTAACTAATGATGGAATTAATTAGTATTACTAATAAGTAAATAATTTCATAAGGAGGTTGATTTATTTGTTATTTGTTAATTATCATAAATAGTAGTGTGTGAAGAGAAATCATATATTATAAGGTTTTTCATTTAATATAAAGTGAGGGGTGACATTGTAATGGAAATAATTATTATATAACACTATGTGATAAAAAAGTAAAAGCTTGACTTAGGTAATTGACCAAGTTGTATAAAAAGTCTTATGTGACATATTGATGTGTGTGGGAATAATTAAATGGGTATTTTAAACCTATGAGAGAAAGTAACTTGATTAAATAAATAAATTAATAATAAGTAGCATTGGTACACAATTAAATTATATCCTAGTCTAGGATAAATATCATTTGAAATAAATCAATGTACATGGATTATATGATTTTATGTGTAATATATGAGTGGGTGTAATTGTATGCTCTATGAGAACAAGGGCAAAATGGACCTAAGTGTACTACTAATGTCTTTGAGAATTGCTAGTGTCCCAAAATGAGAGTCACTCTTCTTTTCTCACGTTATAGGCCATTGGCCTAGTCCTCTCAACACCAACTCCATAGCTAGCAAATCATGGAGAAGGGAGTGGGCTAAATTGTACTCTTCTACCAAATCCTTCATAACCATTAGCTTCTTCTCCATTCCAATGGGTTGATTCATTGCACAAAATCAAATTGGTCACAAGCTTGCCTATAAATAGAGCCCTTCTCATTCATAAGTATGTTGCTAAATTCTCTGAGATTTCTAGTAGGAGTGTGAGTATTGAGAGCTTATATAATCTGCAAATTGAAGCTAGAGTAGCAATTCAACTTCAGAAAAGGTAAACTCCTCTAAATGTTCATACACTCAAGCCTTGCAAAGTTCTTAGAAAAACACTTGTTGAGTTGAAATGTTTATAGTTGAAACTTGCTAGAATGTATCAATTGATGCTAGATATTGTTAATGTGATCAAAAACGAATCCAATGAAAGTTAAACAAAGTAAAATGATCTAATGTAGAATTAAATAAGGAAGAAAATTGCTATGGGTGTTAAACTTTGGAAAAATGGCCAAAAACCTTGAATTGATCTTTGAAATTTATTGTTTGTATGTGTGGGAATGTTAGAAGCATGCTAGGAAGGTTATGTAGCAAGTTTATAACAATTATACATGATTACATTGTTGCTTAGATGAGAATTGGATCGAAAATTTCTCAAAAATCTGAGCAGTGAATGAGGGGGGACACTGCTTTCGTGTTTTTAGCGAGGGGACACCTTGCCCCCCCGTGAAGTCTGAAGGGCAAATGCACTTACCGTGAAGTCTTTAACAGAAATGAGTTTGGTTTGCTTATTTGATGCAAGAAGTCTTACACTCCACTTCATTTCAAGAACATACATACTCCCTAAACATATATCAATGTATTTTACAAGGTGTTTAGTAGATTTGGAATTGAATCATAACCTTTTTAAAGAAAAGTTAAAAGACGAAAAACATGTTTATAAAACCTTACGCCTTTTTGAATCTAGCCTTGTGAGCATATGTTTATAGCTTAATTGGTTTGATAAATACATATGAGGTGTGGACTCGATGTACCTTGCATGTATAGATTGATAGTCATGACATCTTAGTAATTGAAAACCAATTGAGATGTCAAACTCTATGAATTATATTGTGAACTTAGGAACAATTAGAATAGGATGCATATGCCTCTAGAGATATTCGACATGTTCACGCATCTAGTTAAACATTGTGATAAATTATGCAAGCATGTGTAGAAAGAAGTTGTTTGACAATATTATGTAGTATAATGAATACTATGGCTAGTTGAATTATGTAATGAACTCTTTTAACTTTGAAAGATGGAAATATATGAATAACTTTAATAAAGGGTCAAAACTAAGCTTAAAGGTTCTTTAATATGTGAAACAACTTAAAAATATGTAGAGTAAGAGATATTTTGAAAATCTGAAAGGATGAGCATATGGTATAAAAGACTTTAAAGGTAAAATCAATGTGAGTTCACATCTATAAGTTTGAATGTGTGTAGCCTACATAAATTTAGGTATGGGTGATGGAAGTATGTGAAAATGCATATCAGTATATATGACTAATGAATACATATACATACATATATAGGATAACGTAGTTCATTGAAGTGGTATTACGCTTTAAGTGGTAATCAACGCTAAAGGCAAGTCTCCTATCTCTCACAACTTTGGATTTTGTGCGAGTTCTCTAACTTCCATTGATTCACATATCGAATACAAGTTATCTAAATTCCTACATTATATATTGTATGAATCCGAATTATTGATATATTTATATTGAGCAAATGACTATTACTATACGAAAATCAATTACTTTGACATTATTGCAAGCATTAGACTTATTGTTCTTAAAGTGCATTATAAAAGTTGTCTAAACCTTTAATTCGGTTAGACTATTATCATATGTTAGAAAGCTATCCAAACCAATTGACTTGGTGCGGACTCTTGAAAATCTATTGAGATGAACAACCCTCTTAAAAAGGGGAAATTCTATATTGTCGGAGGCAAGCGTGCATACCTAAGTATGATTAAATGTTATGCATAATGTAGGGTA
Source organism: Panax ginseng (assembly GCA_020205605.1). Lineage (NCBI taxonomy): Eukaryota > Viridiplantae > Streptophyta > Magnoliopsida > Apiales > Araliaceae > Panax > Panax ginseng. Next base: position 26,556,047 of record CM035143.1, read on the forward strand.
CCTTAAGTGATCATCACTGTTGTACTCGTCTATCTTGGATTGCGATGTATCTTTGTTGATTCTAGTAAGAGTTCATAGTCTTTAATATTTGCTTTCGATGTTCATTCTTATTGAACCTCGAAATAATTAAACCTTGAAATATTATTGATATCCTTGATCTTTAGTGACATTTATCAAACACTTTTGATATTTCTTGATATCCTTGAACTACCATTTCTTGTTATACCCTTAAAGATTCAAATGCTATAACTGTTCATTCTCTTTGCTATATTACTTCTTTGGGCAAACTTGTTGCTCATTCTTGCTTCCCTAAAAACATTACGATTAAAAAGCGAGCAAAAGCGGTACCTCGGGAAAGGACAAGGGAAGGGCGAGGCTACTGAGTAACTTAGTTCTTTAAGAGTATTAGTATTATTATTTCTATGTGTATTATGATGTACTAAGGATGATTAATTATGTTTAAGTTTAATCAACTTTGGATTGTTGTAGTAATGGTTCACGGAACCTTGGGGCCTTGAATATTTATATTATATCAATGTAAATTATTCTATTATTTTTGTTGTTAATGATTTTAGTGTGATGTTAGAATTAGCGTGGCGAACCAAATTCGAGATACTGAGTGTATGCGAATTTGGGGGCGTCATGTTGATATCAAAGCAATAGTTATAAACCTTAGGAGCGAGAGTCCTTAGATTACAACTTAGGAGAACTTGGAAGATAGAGAGGATGAGACTCACATAGAGTTTTCATAGAGAATAACTTAGTGTGTTTTAGAATATAACTTCATTATATACAATGAACTTATGTTATTTGACATTCTAATGGAGTTGTTGTTTGTTTTGTCTTATGTTGGTGATTGTGGGATGGTGACATGGGAGGACCTAGTCGAGTAATAGAAGAGGAGCAGCGTGATATACCGTGGTATTTGAGTCACCATTGATAGCGAGCCGTGTCGTGATGGCCCTATCGATGATGATGATGAGGAGGATGAGATGGTGTCTCTGCAGGAGAGTCGATCCGGGAGGAGGAGCTATGGAGGAGGAACCTATGGGGATGAGCCTATGGAGGACTCACGCGGGACTACTTTCGAGGATCGGATGTTGGGAGAATATGAGGAGCGGATTACGGAGTTAGGATGTAGAGTGGAAGAGCTAGAGGCGGAGGCTAGGGAGAGAGTCGAGTTCCAAAAATTGAGGGACGAGGACCATCGGAGGAAGTTAGCTATACAAGAGATGGAGGTGGAAATTGCTCAATGTGGGGGAGGTAGGGATCCGATTGGGAACCTTGTTTCATAGGTCGGTGGCTAGGAATGTGGGTGGTGGTAAACTAGAAGAGTCTGAGAGAGGGAACTTAGTGAGAAGACTGAGAAAGAAGCTCTCCGTACTCAGTTAGAGATGGAGGTGATGGATAGAATTCACTTCGAGGAGAAGTGGGAGGATTCCAATGATAGGGTAGATGATCTAGAGGATGAGGTGCGGTGCAAGAGGAGGAAGATGAACAAGATGGGCTATGCTCTATGCACGGCTATGGAGAGGTTGATCGACGGGGTAAATCACTACCCAACTGAGCAAGGACAGACCCGACATACCATAAGTCGGGATATGGTGGCGCACATTACACATAAGGAGTATCAGAGCGCCGTGGAGCGTGGGATGTTAGATTGAGTCTAGAGGGAAATCTCAGTAGTATAGTAGTTTATTATGTGTTGTTAATATGTTGTTGTGATCTTAGTCTTTGTGTAAGACGTAAAATGATGGTAACCCCAACTTTTGAAAAAAAAAAATTAGAGGGTAGTAAGCTAGTGTAAGTCCCGTCTTTTTGTGATATTAGGGGATAAGTGTTGTCATTTATAGAAGTATGCTAGAGATAACCATATGATGTAATGAGTTGGCATATGAATATAAATGATCTTAATTCAAAAAGCGTGTTATAAATTTTTTTTTCTAATTAGGAAATGTCAAGTAATATAACTAAATGATAAAATGGAAAAATTTTATGATGCGAAACATATCTGCCCAGACGTGAAATAAGCGCACGGAAGAATCGGTTAATGATGAGAGAGGACGAGTGGACCCGTCTGAGAGGCTTGTTGACTTGTTAGGAGAAGCTCTTAGGGAAGAAACAAACCGGTACCACCCATCCCCGGTAGCTCGATTATGAAACTTCAAAGACTTTAAGGCGTGGGACCTCCGAAATTCATGGGTACTCTGGATCCTATCGTAAGCATGAAGCGTGGATCAAGGAAATGGAGAAAGCCTTTGCCATTGCTCGTGTGGGTGAAGACCAAAAAATCATGTTACTTCTACATACATGATGAGGGTGAAGCAAACTCTTTGGTGGGAAGCAAATCAACGAGAGAGCGGGAGAAGGAATTATACCACAGGAAAGGTTTAAGGCGTTGTTCTTGAGAATTACTTCCCAAAGAGCATGAAGAATAGGATGGAGGTAAAATTTTGGGGCCCGAAACAAGGAGAGATGGCGGTGGCGCGATGCGTGGCCAAGTTCAATGAACTTCGCATACGATTTGCAACACATCAAGTCGACACTAAAGAAAAAGGAAAGCTCGGCGCTTGAAACTAGGACTAAAACCTTGGTTGTTCAACAAGGTGTCGGTCCTTCAAATTGACTTTCGTTCGTCACATTGTTAGAAAGCGATAATTGCTTGAGGGAGGTAGCGAGGCATTGAGCCAATACAACAAGGAGAAGAAAAAAAAAATGTAGTGGGAGAAACTTCGTGGAGGGAGTAGTAGTGGTGGAAGCCATCTTGGAAAGAGGAAATGGGATAACAAGTAATAACAACAATAACAACAACAATACAACAATCAACCATCGATCGATCGGAGGGTTATCAAGGAGGTTTTAAGAAAAGAAGCTGAAGCTTGTTGAAATGTGGGAGGAATCATCAAGGGAGTCTTTGGAAGGACTGCAGCGTCTGCTTCTAAGCTATGGCGGGAAGGGCACATTTCACTAAGCGCCCAAAAGCAAAAAAGATCGAGGATGTTTAGCGTGTGGCTCAATGAGCATCAAATCAAGGATTGCCCAAAGAAGGGGAGCGGCGGAGGAAGCGGCCCGATAGGGAGGGGCGACAAGGCGATGATCGGCGGACCAACGCAATCAATGACCAACTTCCGAGAACCTTTAACATGATTGTCCGGGATCTGATGGCTTGCAAGGATGTGGTGTCGGTATTCTCCCAATCAATAATATAAATGCATATGTATTATTTGATTGGTATTTACCTATTCCTTTATTATGCAGAAGAATTTGCTAAGCAACTAAACATAACCCATGAGCAGCTTAGAAAATTAGTTGAACATAGAGGTTGCAAATAAGGAAATTATTCCCGTAGAGTTTGTTTCTGCAAAGCGTAGTGCGAACATTAGAGGACACAAACTAAAGGTAGACTTAATTCCAATTAGGCTGGGAGAATTTGATGTGATATTAGGAATGGATTGGTTATCCGACCACATGCTGCGCGGTAATCAATTGTCGAGAAGAAAAGTGTGAACCTTGGGACTTCAAATCGATCTAAGGTAGTGTTTTATGGTAGCTCATCGCTCAAGCAATCGTGTTGCCTTACGATGATCTGAGCCAAGAAATTATTAAAGAAAGGATGTGTAGGTTATTTGGCCTATATAGTAGATACTCGGAAAAAGGGGTAGAACATGAAGAATATATCGATAGTCAAAGATTTTCAAGATGTGTTTCAGACGATCTTTGCTGGTCTTCCACAGACGACGAAATCAAATTTATAATAGACTTAGCACGAGAACGACACCAATTTCAAAAGCCCCATATCGTATGGCGCCCGATGGAAATGAAGGAATTGATGATACAAGCGCAAAAATTGCTAGATAAGGGTTACATTCGACCAAGTGTGTCTCCTTGGGGAGCACCGGTGTTATTTATAAAGAAAAGGATGGATCGATGAGGCTCTGTATTGACTATCGGGGAGTTGAACCAGTGACGATTAAGAATAGATATCCATTGCCAAGGATAGGCGACCTTTTCGATCAATTGAAGGGAGCGAAGTGTTTTTCAAGATAGACTTCTGAGCGGGTTATCATCGGTTGAAAGTGCGAGAGGAGGACATACCAAAGATGGCGTTTGAACACGTTACGGACATTACAAAATTCTAGTGATGTCATTTGGGTTAACTTGATGCTCGGCGACATTCATGGACTTGATGAGCAGGGTTTTCAAGCCATACTTAGATAAGTTTGTAGTAGTGTTTATTGACGACATTTTGATTTATTCAAAAACTAGGGAAGAACACTTTAGAACACACAGAGATGGTATTGGAAGCCTTACAACGGGAAAAATGATGTACGCTAAATTTTGAAATGTGAATTTTGGATGGAGAAGGTTTGATTTTTAGGACACGTAATAGATCAAAATGGAATTTCCGTGGATCCTGCAAAAGTGGAAGCGGTAAATGGCGGGAACAACCAAGGGCCTTGACAGTAAGAAGTTTCTTAGGTTTAGTGGGTACTATCGAAGATTTATCCGAGATTTTTCTAAGATAGCAACCCCATTGACCAATCTAACAAGGAAGGCGGTGAAGTTTGTGTGTGGACGGAACAAATCGAGGAGAGTTTTCAAGAATTGAAGAGGAGGTTGAGTGAAGCGCTGTATTATCATTACCGGATGATACGGGAGGATTTGTAGTGTATAGTGATGCTTCGCATAGAGGACTTGGTTGTGTGCTAATGCAACATGAAAAGGTCATTGCGTATCGTCGTGACAGTTGAAGGATTTTGAAAGCGATACCTACCCATGACTTGGAGTTAGCGGTGGTAGTATTTGCTTTAAAGATTTGGAGGCATTATTTGTATGGAGAAAAATGTGAGATGTACCTGGATCACAAGAGTCTAAAATATATCTTCACACGAGAGGGAGTTGAATATCACGACAAAGAAGGTGGTTGGAATTAATCAAGGATTACATTGCGAAATTCTTTATCACCGGGAAAAAGAAAACGTAGTAATGAAACGCTTTAAGTAGAAAAGGAAGGAAAAGTTGTTCAAGTGACAACTCGGAGCAATTAATAAGAGAAATGGAAAAATTGGAAATAGAGGTGAAAGGACCAAAAGAAGCGGGGAGGAAAATTATTAAGTGATGGAAGCTCACCCGGCGTTCTTTGGATAGAGTAAAAAAAGCACAAGAGAAAGATGAAGAATGTGAGAAGATAAGGAAGAGAATAGTAGAAAATGAGGAGGAAAAGTTCAAAGTAGATAAGGATGGTATATTAAGATTTGAGGGTTGAATATGGGTGCCACTATTCTTAGAACTAAGAGAGGAAATTTTGCACGAAGCACATAATACTACGTACTCTGTTCATCCGGGAGGCACAAAGATGTCTGGGATCTTGACATCACTTTTGGTGGCCTAATTTAAAAAGAGAAGTTGCGAGAATGCGTTAGTAGATGTCTTACTTGTCAAAGGGTCAAAGACGAGAACATCAAAGGCCTAGTGGACTACTTCAACCATTGGAAATACAAGAATGGAAATGGGAGCATATTACCATGGACTTACATGGTTGGACTTAGATCACACATAAGGGTTATGATGCCATTTGGGTTATCGTGGACCAACTAACAAAGACAACTCATTTTCTACCTATCAAGATTTGATTCAATTTGAACCAATTAGCAAATTTATACGTAAAGGAAATCGTGTCATGACATGGAGTGCCAGTGTCGATCGTCTCCGTCGAGATCCGCGTTCACGTCAAAATTTTGGAAAAGTTTGCAAAAGCGAATGGAAACTCGATTGAGGTTAAATCTTGCATATCACCCTCAAGCCGAAGCGGACAAAGTGAACGAACCATACAAAGGTTGGAGGACATACTTAGAGCTTGCGTGATGGACTTCAAAGGGAATTGGGATGACCATTTACCATTAGTAGAATTAAACTTACAATAATAGTTATCATGCGAGTATTGGTATGCTTGCCATATGAAGCTCTTTATGGGAGAAAGTGTAGAACACCATTATGTTGGGACGAAGTCGGAGAGAGCAGCGACTTTTGGGATGGAATTAGTTCAACAAGCGGTGGCGTGGTAATAAAAATAAGGGCCAGATTAGTAGCGACTCAAGATCGCCAAAAAAATCATGGATTTGCATCGTCGAGCCTAGATTTTGAAGTCGGAAGTTTTGTGTTTTGAAGGTCTCTCCACGAAAGGAAAGATCAGATTCGGAAAGAAAGGAAATTAAGTCCGAGATTCAGGACCATTCGAAATTTTGAAACGAGTGGGTGAAGTGGCATACAAAGTTGCATTACCACGAATTGGAACACATCCACAACGTGTTTCACATTTGATTATTCGTCCTACAAGCCCGACTACGGACCGTGATCTCCTATGAGCCTATTCAAGTAGAGAAAAATTTAGCGTGAGAAACTCCTATTCAAATACTAGATAGGAAGGAGCAAACGTTGAGGAATAAAGTTATATCTTACGTAAAGGTGGTTTGGCAAAACCACGATCTGAAGAAGAAACCACGTGGGAATTAGAGGATAAGATCGTGTAGGATTATCCCCATTTATTTGAGTAACTTTGTACAATTTCGAGGATGGAATTTTTATAAGGGGGAGGATGTAATACCCGAAATTTTAATAAATTATAATATTGAGAATAAAGATTTGTTTGCATATTTATTTGAATATAAATATATATATATAGCATCGACATGTGTTGTGATGAGCATTTTAATTGATTAAGCTAAGTGATAATTAAACAATGAAGAAAAAAGCGATGAGAAGCTTAGTTTAAACTTGTGGAGTTATGCCTAGTGTGGCAAGATGATGAATTGAGAAAATACTAATTTAACTAATGATGGAATTAATTAGTATTACTAATAAGTAAATAATTTCATAAGGAGGTTGATTTATTTGTTATTTGTTAATTATCATAAATAGTAGTGTGTGAAGAGAAATCATATATTATAAGGTTTTTCATTTAATATAAAGTGAGGGGTGACATTGTAATGTAAATAATTATTATATAACACTATGTGATAAAAGTAAGCTTGACTTAGGTAATTGACCAAGTTGTATAAAAAGTCTTATGTGACATATTGATGTGTGTGGAAATAATTAAATGGGTATTTTAAACCTATGAGAGAAAGTAACTTGATTAAATAAATAAATTAATTGGTACACAAATAAATTATATCCTAGTCTAGGATAAATATTATTTGAAATAAATCAATGTACATGGATTATATGATTTTATGTGTAATATATGAGTGGGTGTAATTGTATGCTCTATTGAGAACAAGGGCAAAATGGACCTACGTGTACTACTAATGTGCTGAGAATTGCTATTGTCCCAAAATGAGAGTCACTCTTCTTTTCTCACTTTATAGGCCATTGGCCTAGTCCCTCCAACACCAACTCCATAGCTATCAAATCATGGAGAAGGGAGTGGGCTAAATTGTACTCTTCTACCAAATCCTTCATAACCATTAGCTTCTTCTCCATTCCAATGGGTTGATTCATTGCACAAAATCAAATTGGTCACAAGCTTGCCTATAAATAGAGCCCTTCTCATTCATAAGTATGTTGCTAAATTCTTTGAGATTTCTAGTAGGAGTGTGAGTATTGAGAGCTTATATAATCTGCAAATTGAAGCTAGAGTAGCAATTCAACTTCAAAAAAGGTAAACTCCTCTAAATGTTCATACACTCAAGCCTTGCAAAGTTCTTAGAAAAACACTTGTTGAGTTGAAATGTTTATAGTTGAAACTTGCTAGAATATATCACTTGATGCTAGATATTGTTAATGTTATCAAAAAAATCCAATGAAAGTTAAACAAGTAAAATGATCTAATAAATGAATTAAATAAGGAAGAAAATTGCTATGGGTGTTAAACTTTGGAAAAATGGCCAAAACCTTGAATTGATCTTTGAAATTTATTGTTTATGTATGTGTGGGAATGTTAGAAGCATGCTAGGAAGGTTATGTAGCAAGTTTATAACAATTATACATGATTACATTGTTGCTTAGATGAGAATCGGATGCGGGATTGCAATTCTTCTTTGGCAACCCAACGTAAGCCTTCTCACACACTTTAAATCTTTTTCTTCATCTTTGCACACACCCTTCTTCACGTTGAGAGTCGTGTTACATGTGTTTGCCTTTACTTGATCCGTGGTTTTATTTCAATTTGTATACACATATATTTATATATATGGACTAACATTATCGAGTTATGCCTCGATTGAGCCTAGACTTGATGCCCTGAGCATTTATTTGCTTTATATATATATATATATATATATATATATATATATATATATATATATATAACTGTGTGTGTCTGGACTTTTGTTCGATGAGCCTGAACTTGATTGTGGAGCGTTTACTACTTTAATATATATATATATATATATATATATATATATATATATATATATATATATATATATATATATATATATATATATATATATATATATTAACTATGTGTCGAACTCATTCAATGAGCCTCGAATTTTACATCCTATGCGTTTACTCACTTTCATATATATATATATATATATATATATATATATATATATATATATTAAATCCCCACTTGGAGTTTACTTACGTGGTGGTTGATCGCTTTTACGACTCTTTACGTTTAAATCCTCGCTCGGAGTTCACTTCGTGGCGATTGATTATTTTGTACAACTTTATTTATGTTTCATCCCTTTGGAGTTTCTCCGTGGTGCTTGATAGCTTTTACGACTTTATTTACATTTCGATCCCCAAGGAGGTGCTTCGTGGTTGGTGATCATGTCTCGTATATATATATTTACTGACTTTTATATGTATACACTCTCCTTTGCTTTTATACAAATTGCAGTATCATGTGTGCCTAGGAATCATGTGATCACAGATTTAGCCTATTGGATCTAGATTCGGTTCCGTGATGGAAATTTTCACCGATGGCGACTTTGTAAATTATTCTGATGTCTGAATTTCCTTAGATGGTTTTTATACCCACGAGGAAGTCGGCATTATTTTGTACATTATTTTCTTATAGATGCTTCGCATCTCGAAAATCAAATCAATCAAGCTGAACACTTAATAAAATGGAAGTGTAAAAGGTCTCAATTACTATTGAGCATCACGGTTTGAAAAAACTCTTTTATAAAACATCATTGCTATATCTTTCTAAAAACTGAATTTTTACATAAATTCAAACCACAATATATATAGGTGTGAACGAGGCCTCACTTTACTTCCAAATAACAAACACATTGACCCACACACACACATTTAGATAATAGTTTCTTGAAAAGAGGCGGTCACCGTAGTAATACTGGATGTCTGGGGTGCCTAACATCTTCCCTCCGCATAATCAAGTCCCCGGACCCTGATGAATCTCGGTTTCAATTGACCTATTCAAGAAGATGTCACATCACCGGGTCAATGTGCAAACCTTTTCTCGGTTGTGTTGGTACAACCATTTAAAAAACCAACTGGTGACTCTTAACAGTCCATCGTCGACATTATACATGTTAGACATTTTTCACTTGTTTTTTCAAACAAATCTCACCTAAAATGAGAACACCAAAGAATAAGTAACGGAAATGGACAATTAAAAATCCCGACGTCGATAGGTGGCGACTCTGCTGGGGGAGCCAGTAAGAGGACTTAAGCCGCTATTACAATTTTTTCAAAATTGTTATCTACTTGTGTGTGGATGTTGCATTTACATTTATGATGAATGTGTACGAATACATTTATTTATTGCACTTAGTGCCTCGCACCATATCTTCTTATGATATTAGTGCTTCGCACATGTCATCATTTCCATACGGTGAGACGTGATGTATGTGAATGTATGTTGTGTGGTCCCTCCACCAGGAGGCTATCCTGTCGGTGTTTGATTACTGGACTCGTAGGAAGACTAATTCTCGCGAAGCTCAAGAAAGGCACCACCCAAATTCACCCCAGTTGAAAGATCGGATTAATTTCCCGTTGAGTAAATTGTGATGATTTGGGAACCTTCATGCCAAAAAGCCGCGAGAGTAACCTAAGATAGGTCAACCTCTGATAAACCCAAAACGGAGGAAAGTCTCTTCATGTTTTCTCATTACTTGTACGCACAATTACTTGTAATTTCATCCATATCTATCTCCATGTAATGAGAAATATGAAGAAATGTGTACACATACATATTTAAATTGACATGCTACAAACAGCTGACATCCGTTTTGCAGGATAAAATTCCTAAAATGGACACATCACATAGCATGTTATTATACACATTCCCTAAAGACTAAACTATTCAAGTCTTTTGCAGGGAACCAATTGGACCTACTACCCGATCAAAATCCAAAAAGGATGTAGGCCTACAGTCAATCATGTCGTCATCTGACCAGACTGACCTTAATCTAGTTTCTCGCAAAGAATTTTACGGATTAAGCAAACAAATTACAGATTAGTTGTTCTACTCAAAGAAATACACCAGTCTACTCAGGGTCCAAAGATACCCGCACATGCTGAATCCTCTACACAAGGGGGAGCCCAGGTCATTACAATACCTGAACTGCAGTTGGATACGACCAACAAAACTCATGATGCCACCTATCTCACAGGAGATCCAGACACCGGTGACATCAAAAAGAAATTCCTCCAAATGGAAGAAACCCTTCGTACTATCAAAGGAATTGGAACACACAAGAGTGTTTCATATGCTGATCTTTGCATTTTCCCTGGTGTTCATTATCCAGAAAAGTTTAAGACTCCCGACTTCAAAAAATATGATGGGTTAGGAGATCCTTACACACATTCAAAGGTGTTCATTGGAGAACTTGGATATTATGCAGAGGACGAGAAGCTCAGAATGCAGCTGTTCCAGAAGTGTCTGACTGGAGAAGCCCGTTCATGGTATGCCAGATTAGTCAATTCAAAGATCCATAGTTGGGAAGAGCTAGCACACACCTTCCTCACTCAATACAGCGTCCAGTCTCAAATGGCTCCTGACCGATATCAGATTACCAAGGTCAAAAAACAGTCTAACGAGTCTTTTAGAGAATATGCTCAAAGGTGGAGACGCCTGGCTGCCCAAGTTATTCCTTTCATGACAAAATTAGAGATGTTCATGACTTTCATAGACATACAAGAAGCTCCTTTCTATGAAAGAGTTTTAGCCGGAATCGGTAAACCCTTTTTCTGAAATGGTCAAACATGGGGAGATGGCTGAGATGGGATTAAAGTCCAGAAAAATTCAAGACCTAGCTGCCCTTAAAGCTGTTGCTGATCACATCCAATTCAAAAATTATGGAAACAAACCCCAGAGGGTCCATAAAAAGAAAGAGGAAGATGTTTCCCTGATACTACAGGGTCAAAAAGGCAATCAGAACATGCATATTCAAAGGAGAAACTACAATCCCTTTCAAGCAAAGTCTTCGAACCCTCTAATACCAAAAGGTGGAGAAGTCAAAGGCCATTGAGTTTTCACACCCTTAGGGGACAGACTCGAGACTATTCTCACTCTTCTGACAATACATAAGAAAATTATGCATCTTCTTCCACCAGCCAGCGCTAATGGACGGGGTTTCAATGCTGCTCAAAAATGTGCTTATCATGCCGGGGCACCTTGACATGATACTTAGGATTATTGGGCCTTGAAACATAAGATCCAAGACCTGATAGACAACGATGAGATCGTGGTCACCAAACCAGATCAGCCTCATGTTTAAGACAACCCTCTTCCTCAACACAAAGAAGAAGAGGTCAACATGATCAATTGGAGCAATTGATAGAGTTTTAATATCAACTGTGAATCCTCCCAGACCCCCAAAGACGGTCTTGACAAGTGGGATTATGCCAAGTTTCAATTCGCAATGGAACGTAAAATGAAAGCTCTATGCAAGCAAATTGAGCAATTGGCAGAACTGGTGACTTATCAACATCAAGTCACACGCCAGTTAGTCAGCCAGGAGCATGCCTGTCTCCTGCCTCTTGTCATGAATATTTCCTCATCACTTTCAGAAACTGAAATGCTAGAAGAAAAAGTGACAAAGAGAGCGAATGCCAAAGCCCGTCGGGATTTTTCCAACAGAAGGGAATTCACATATCTCGGCCAACCTATGGAGGAAATCCTTCACATGCTAAACAATGAAGGAAGAATCACTTCCCTTCTACCTCCAATAAATCCCCGTTCAAGGTGGTACAATTCTAATGGAGTATGTCAATATCACTCTCATTCTCGCGGTCATAGCACAGAAGAATGATGGGCACTCCGCAACCTTATCCAGAATCTCATTGACAGTGGTGTCCTGCAACTAGCAGGTGATGGTACTGTGCTACGTGGGAGTGAGAATACATGTCCTACTAAGTGGAAGGGATTGTTATCAGTTATATCTGCTGAGGCTGATGACATTGTCAAGCCGCTCATAATACCAATAATTTAACTCAGAGGAAGCAACAATCCTTTGCAACTGGCCGCTCCCGAGCCAATCAACTTACCATGCAGAGCACAATATCCTATTGTTAGCTTGAGCAAAGTTCCGTGGAATTATGGAGAAGGTGAAAGATCCACCTCACATACAATTGCTACAATGTCGAAGGAAAATCCACTATATCTTCCCCAACAGCTAATGAAGTCTACCATCAAGTCAAAGGGGAAAATATCCATGGAGAAGATTGAAAAATTCCTCCGCACTATGGGTCATAATGAAGCCAATGTGGTTTTAAGCTTAAGAGAAGCTCCACACCAAATTTTAATCCTGGACTTGGTCCTAACTTTCGAGGATCACCGAACGATCTTGCTGAAGGTTTTAGAAGAAGCCTATCTACCAGAATCAGTGGATACAAAAAAATTTCAACACTTGGTTGATCACATCTTCAACAACAATGTGATATCCTTCACTAATGATGACATACCTCCCGAAGGGACCAGTCATTGCAAGACATTGCACATTATGGTCTTGTCCTCCGGATACATTCTAGTTGGAGTCTTGATAGATGGAGGCTCATCTCTAAATATATGTCTATACGCTACCTTGGTGAAGATGAATATCAATCTCAACCGAATCCGGAGTAGCCATAGTGTCATCAAAGCTTTTGATGGAGCCCATCGGAATTTGGTCGGAGTAATTGAACTGCCAATCGAAATTGGTCCCCATACATTCTGCGTATCTTTCCACGTACTGAAGATAGATTCGGGATACAACCTGCTCTTGGGACGACCATGGATTCATATATGGAGGCAATCCCTCCACCCTTCATCAACAGTTGAAATACATTATCAACAATAGCCTAGTCACAGTCAATGCTGAACCAGAGTGTCCTCAACACGGGGACATGCCATTCATCAATGCTAATGCAGATGTTGAACCAGTCAGTTTTTATGCCTTGAAGTAAGCAATACCCAATACCATACTATTGGAATGCCATTTTTCGAACCCAAGATTTCTGCTGAGGTAATGTCGGCTACTCAAGAAATGATGTCATTGGGTCATCAGCCGGGACAAGGGCTGGGTAAAGATCGCGAGAGTATCATGTACCTAATTCAATTAACCAAGAAAACTGGAACAGGTGGACTAGGCTATTCTGCCAGTTCTAATCATAGGAATCCTAATAAGCATCAGCAGATTCCTTCAGCTTCAAGCACGCGACGTTTATATTCGCTTTCAAACTCTGAGTCCGCACAACTTCCTATAAAGGTGCCAGCCAGCTTAATGGCTATGTTATTTCCCAAGCCGGTACCGGTGAAGGAGAAAGAAATCTTTGTTCCAGATCCCCGAGTGGAGGAAGAGAAACAAAGAATTAAGCAAGATGTCATCTGGATGTCGGGCATACGCATCATTATTCATGACAAACATACAAATAGATACACCCTAGACGATGATTGCTCGGACGTAATGGCCATCATTCGGGATAGGGAGGATGATGACTACCCCTCCATCACTGTAGTCCACCCGGACTTTGCCCTTGCCAATTGGAACAACACTCATTGCATTGGTCGACAAGGGTAAAACGGGCAGAAACTCTTTTTGCCCTGTAGATATCATAACTGCTTACTTTTCTGTATAGTATTAGCAGTTTATTTTGTCAATATATGCTAACACTTTGTATGATCAAACATTTTTATATATACTAAGTGAAAGCATATTTTATTTCGGAGACCACTCAATTTAGATGTGGTACTGCATTTGCTTGACGTCATTTGCCTCCTCTCCACAAGGATTGTACCTTTGATGTAGAGATGAATTAAGCCTTGATGGAAGTACATGAGGACATTGAGGTGCCTCCAGAAATTCAAGAATGGGTCAAAGACAAACCTAAACCTAACCTTGACCAAACCACTTCCTTCAATCTCAAAACCTTAGAAAGCCCTAAGTTAATCCAGATTGGTTTAGACCTTACCCCAAACCAGCAGAATGACATGGTTACGCTACTAGACCAATTCCAGGATGTGTTTGGCATGGTCTCATGAAGACATGGTGGGTTTGTCCACTGACATTGTCCTTCATCGCCTTCCCATTAAAGAGGGATTTAAGCCAGTCAAGCAAAAGCTTAGGCGATTGAAACATGAGTGGAGTTTGAAGGTGAAAGAAGAAACTGTGAAACAGTTTCAAGTTGGCATAATCATGGTGTCCACATATCCTGAGTGGATATCCAACATTGTTCATGTGCCTAAACCTGGAGGAAAGGTGCGAGTCTGCATGGATTATCGGGACTTGAACATAGCTTGCCTTAAAGATAGCTTTCCCATGCCACTTATCCACATTCTCATTGACAATGGTTGCTGAGGAATATCATGAGAAAACTGCTTTCATCACGCCTTGGGGAACCTTTTGCTATAGTCGACTGTTATTCGGCCTCATCAATGTCGGAGCCACCTACCAGTGAGCTATGATGGCTCTCTTTCATGACTTAATGCACAAAGAGATCGAGATATACATGGATGACATCATTGTCACATCCCGGAAGGAGGATGACCACTTAGACCATCTCAAAAAGTTATTCAAGAAGTTGCATAAGTATAACTTGAAGTTGAATCCGACCAAGTGCGCCTTTGGTGTTAAATCAAGCAAGTTGCTAGGATTTCTAGTCAGCTACAAAGGGATTGAGCTGGATCCTACCAAAATCCAGGCCATCGTAAAAATGTCCATTCCTCAGATAGAGAAGGAAATACGGGGATTTTTGGGAAGAATCAACTTCATTAGCATGTTTATCTCTCAACTCACAGCAACCTGTGAGCCAATCTTAAAGCAATTAAGGAAGAACTCCTCCATGAAATGGAATGATGAGTGCCAAAATGTCTTCCTCACAATTAAAGAATAGCTAGTTAAAGCTCCCATTATGGTACCACCCAGGGATGATGTTCCCCTGTTCATGTACCTCTCCATAAGTGACAACGCCATGGGCTGCATGCTGGGACAGAAGGACGATAGAGGCCAAGAACGAGCTATCTATTACCTCAGCAAAAGATTCAGTAGCAGTGAACACAAGTACACTCTGATCGAAAAGACGTGTTGTGCTTTAGCATGGGCTTCCATGAGGTTACAACATTACCTCCATGGTCACACAACCCATCTTATATCCCGCGTGGATCCTCTCAAGTACGTGTTCAATAAACCCATGATAAATTGCCAACTGTCCAGATGGCAGTTGATCCTACAACAATTTGATATCGTCTACGTGACTCAAAAGTCCATCTAAGGTCAAGGAATTGCGGATCAACTGGCCGCTGCAACTTCAGGGGATTTCAAACCCTTGGAGACATACTTCCCCGATGAGGGAGTAATGACAGTTCAGCAACACCATCAGTACGATACACTCCAAGCATTGAAGATGTATTTCGATGGAGCTGTTAATATGGAAGGTGCTTTGGTGGAGCGCTTCTAGTATCTGCACGGGAGAGTAGTATCCTGCTGCTAAATCAAATTGCATTTTATCAGCACCAACAACACAACTGAGTATGAAGGCTATCTCATGGGGTTAAAACTTGCCCGATCAATGGGCATCACACGGTTAATTGTCTTTGGAGATTCAGAGTTGGTAATCAGATAATCCACTGTAATCTATCTCGTGACACCCCAAATCAAGGTTACGCCCCGAGTTTGGCGCTCACGATCCACAATATAATAACATCTAACTACCCATTTATATAGAAATAGTAATACATATCACATTAACATATGTTGTTAATACATTAGTCCTAGGTCTGCTAACCTTAACATTACAAACATACCCTTTAGATAAATAAAAAGGGTTCACAAATACATCATAATAATAATAATGTTCATTAAACTATTCCAGCAACAGGCCTTTGCCTTTTTTCTTCACAACACCTCCTGCCACTTTGCTCCTAGCTGAAAAGTTTTATTTAGCAAAGGTGAGCAACAAATTTGCCCCGCAAGTTAAGACATACAATGAGTATATACGAATCAAGAGTATCAGACTCCCTAATTTGATGTAATGATAACAAAGTTTGGGGAACTTTGAATTAGCTGAAAAATTCGTTAATCGATAACAAGTCTTCTCATATTCTAGGCAACACAATAATCTGATAATGAAATAGTACAACGCTTTCAAAGTTTCTACGATATTCTATTGAATAAACAAGAATCAATTCTACGCAATAATAAAGTGGAATGTTTTCCAGATTTATGCTGAGCGATCTATTGGATCTAGAACTTCTATCTTCTCGGGTATCTATCAAAGATTTACTTTGATACATACGCAGGAGTATCAGATAACCATAAAGATTAAATCATACCCCTCTGCAAGTATAACAAGTGATCAGCTTTATTATACCCTATATTATGCATAATACTTAACAGTGCGCAATGGCCGAATATACGACCTAAAATGTTCCCTTTATATAAAAGGTTGTTATTCTCAATCTCAGAATCAAGATTTTGATTTAACAACGAAATGCAATGATTTCAATATCTAATCACTTCTCTTCTCTTCTCAAACCTATCAAGTTTTCTTTTTCGATCTAGCCGAAACAACTGGCATTGATCTATCAATAATAATTGAATTCTATTCTCTTCTCTTCTTGAACCTATCAAGTTCTAACAAATGTTTGTCTACCCAAAATAATTAGCTAGGACATTTCTCAACATAATTTGACAATAAACATGAATTATATGTATTGTCAATACTAGCTTCTACGAATATGAATATCCAACAAAAATTATTCTACGAATGTATATTTTTAGAATCAGTAATTTAATTTGAATTATTAATCATGCACTAACTGCGAATAATCAACAATAAATTTCCTAAACATGGTATAATTAGCAATAATTAACCATTATAATAATTGAATGAATATAACTAAAGGCTGAGTTAGGAAACATGCCTTCCGCGTTGATTACTGCTACACAATAAACTTATCTGCACTCGTAAGACCTATAACCAATAATATCGGTCTCACAATTAGTACAATATTTCATAACACGTAATACTGTAATTCACAGTCAATTTGTCTCCTAGGCACATTACCACATAACCACATTAGTGTTTATAACTTATATAAACACTTATCAAGTGTAACTAGTTCCGTCTGGTTGACTTCGGTCTCATCTCGGTGTTCTGGTCACCCTATCCAACAATTAACACATTTATTGTTAATTAATCTTGGTCTCTAATCTTCAATATTATTTTAGATAAGTAAAATATCGTTTATAATATTTTTCGGAAGCTTTTAATAATTTATAAACAATTATTATAATTTATAATATTTTTTCAAACAATGGAATCATTTTAAAATGATATAATTATCAATTAATCTTATTATCATTAATATTTAATAATAAAAAAATATTAATGGTATACTTTTCAAAATATTAAAGTTATTGTTAATAACTTAAAATATTTTTAAATCATCAATATTCTATTTAAATGATTTTTAAATTAATTAAAATCATTTTTAAACCATCACCATTAATATTTAAATATTAATGAAATTATTATTAAAATATTAAAAGTCAATAATTATAACTTAAAATATTTTTAAAACATTTTCTCATTTTTAAATGATTTTAAATCAATAATATCATTTTTAATTCATCTATTTAATATAATAATTAAATAAATCTAATATCATTAATATTAATTTATTAATGAGAATTTCTCTAAAATATTGAAAATTATATTTTATAATTCAAAATATTTTCTAACACTTTATTCTTATTTAAAATGATTTTAAATTAATAAAATCATTTTAACTTATTTATTTAATTTAATAATTAAATAAGTCTAATATTATTAATATTAAATTATTAATGAAAATTCTCTAAAAATATTAAAAGTCACATTTTATAACTCAAAATATTTTTAACTACTTTATTCTTATTTAAAATAATTTTTATATAATTAAAATTATTTTTCTCTAATTTATTTAATACACTAATTAAATTAAATAACATTAATATTCAAATAATTATAAATATTAATGACAAATGTCCCAAATAATTAAAAGTTATTTTGCAGAATTTAAAATGATTTTTAAAACCATTTTTGATAATTTTTATAATTGAATTCTATTTTTAAATAATTTCTGGAATATTCAGAAAATAAAATAATTCAAAACTGTCGCTAATTGCCTATAGCGACACTAAGCGTCGCTGTTGGTGTTCTTGAGCCTCAAGAACACTGACAGTCGACAGTGCAAGGGTCAAGGTTTGACCACACTTAATTCTCTGTGTAACTCGTTTCTGGGCTTTCTTGAGCATCGATCTTGTAGTAGAAATGTAGTACTACAAGTTCTAATCAACATCGGAGTCAAAGAACCAATCATAACGAAGATCTAAGCTCACTAAGTTACTGTCAGACCAAATCTGGGGTTTCTGGGTAACCCAGAAACCCAGACAGTGTCGACCCGACACTTTCCATCTCATTTTAATATAGGTTATGTTCATTAACATGTCGATATTATGGTTCGAACATGTAGTACATATGTCAAAGAACATATAGGAATCAACAGATCAGTTAATCAATAACACATTCGCCAGATTAAGTTCGGTCAAATCCTGTCAGAAATTATGTTCTTTCGGTTTCTAGGTTTTCCAGAAACGACAACCATGATCGACAGGCCTAGTTTGACCATTCCCTTTGTTCGATCTGATGATGGTTTAAAGTATATTAAGGCATAGATCTATACTCCAGACAACATGCTACAACTATATTACAACAACATTAACAAATAACATCATACCGTCCAGATCTGGGCCTTCCAAAAACTTGTTAGACACGGTTTTTAACTTTCTGGGTTACCCAGATTTCAACCGGTCAAGCTCGGTCAACAGGTTTTGACCGTTAATATCTTCAAATCTAGACATCTAATGACTCTGATTCCTTTTCCAGAATAAAGACCTCAAACCAGACTACGACTCCAAAACATCAAATAAGGAAAATCAAAAACCGACACGAATCTGTGGCTCCTGACATTAGCTTGTCAGACCACAAATTCTGTTCTTGAGCAATTTTTTGAAAAACACCAAATTAAGGCACTTTGATGCTATGGATATATGTTTGATCATCATAGATCAACATTAAACATCCTCTACCATTAATCTAAACACAAACACAATTTTTTTTCTTAACATGTAAAATCAAAAATTGAATTAGGGTTTATACCTCTCTTGTTCAAATCTTGATCTTCCAAACAGATATTGGATGATCTAAGGGTTGATTCCAGGACTAATATACTTAAGGAATTCGGAGCGTTTAGTGAGAGAGGGAGTTGGTGGGAGCAAAAGAGAAAAATGGCAAAGTTTATGAATTTTCTCTCTCTTAATCTATATATATTGCTTGATATGTTGCTCTAGATCTGATATTTTCGGCTGGTGGTTGAATTATTAAGTCACCAAAGTCAACTTAGTTGGTAAACCACTAAAGGTTGCTAGCATTTTTACAAGTTACCATTTAAAATATACTAAAAGATCATTTGTATCATTAGCAAAATATTTTCAATGGCATACATGGAATTTGTCACACCCTTAGGGTTTAACCCTAAGGTTCTAACCCTTAGGTTTTACAACATCAATTCTAAAATTTTCTAATTAGGGTTTCTAAAAAGAAAAAAATTAGATTTCTAAAATAAAATTAGGGTTTTAAACAGAAATTAATATTTCTAAAGTATAATTAGGGTTTCCTAATTATATTAACACATAATAATCACTTTAGGCTTGCTAATTAGGATTAGGGTTTCCTAATTAGGAGTTTTAATTAGAAAAATTAAAAATTAAATTTCTAAATTATAATTCGGGTTTCCTAATTAAATTAGTGTTTCCTAATCAAATTAACATTCATTAAACACATTAAGCTCACTAATTAGGATTAGGGTTTCCTAATTAGGGTTTAGGATTCCCAAATTTAAAATTAGGGTTTCCCAATATTTGTTTAGGGTTTCTAATCCTGAGATTAGGGTTTATTAATTTTAAACCTTATCTGATCAATCATTGATCAATATCTCTTTACAGTACAAACACATACTCTTTAATATATTTATTTTAATTATATTTTTTATCGAATCCATATCCATAAATTAGTGTTAGGGTTTCTAATCTTGTTAAGCACAAATCTACTCTAAATTTATTAGTCAATACATAAATTGACCTTCTCGAGACTCGTATCACAGATACATGTCACAAAATTGATAATCAATATTAATATTAATAAATAAACAAAAATTATTCGTAAAATTTTAATTATTCGAAATCCCGGGTTATCACATTCACCCCTCCTTGAAAGGATTCCGTCCTTAGAATCACCTCTCTATAATTATTAAAGTTTT
Source organism: Panax ginseng (assembly GCA_020205605.1). Lineage (NCBI taxonomy): Eukaryota > Viridiplantae > Streptophyta > Magnoliopsida > Apiales > Araliaceae > Panax > Panax ginseng. Next base: position 26,576,805 of record CM035143.1, read on the forward strand.
ATCATCAATTCATTCTTATCAACACAATATTTATTTGTGTTTCAAATTCTAACATGTGACTTGAATATATAAAAGAATACAATTCACAGTAATTATCTAACTCAATTTACTCGCGTAATTAAATTTCTAAACGAAATCATTACCGGCTGCCACCTCCTGAGTAGCCAATGCATCCTGCGCCGTCATGTTGAATGTACAGGCAGTTGGTCTTCCTGGCTGCGCAGGTCCTCGAGTTGCCAAGGTTCTGCTACTGGGTCCCTTGTTGACACTTTCCTTCTCAGCATTCATGTATGGACACTTTCGTACCATATGGTCAGTTGATCCACAGGCATAACAACCTTGTATCTTCTTTGGACTGGGACAATTGGGCGACATGTGCCCCTCTTGCCCGCAGTTATAGAAAACTCCCTTCTTCTTCAGGCAAACTCCAGCGTGGTTCTTCCCACAATTCGAACATGGCTCCCTTCCTTTCCTATTATCTTCTGTTTTATTACCCGACTAGGTATTCTCACTCCATTTCCTCTTATTCGGATTACTACCACCATCATTTGTCTTCTTCCTCTTCTCTTGATGAAATCAAGATGCAACTTCGCTCCCTCCTTCAGTAATTAACGCTTTCTCCATCAACGCCGCGAACATATTGATCTGCAATACCGCTACTTTGTTGAATATCCCCGGTGTCAGCCCATTCTCAAATATTCTCGCTTTTCTTGCTTCTATGTCAACCTGATGAGGTGCAAATCTCGTTAACTCGTTGAATTTGGCAGTGTATTCTGTTACCGACATGTTGTCCTACTTCAATTCTAGAAATTTAACTTCCATCCTGGATTACATACTCAGCCAAAAATAGTTCTCAAAGAACAAATCCTTGAATCTTATCCACAACATCACCGATGTTCCAGCTCTGGCCTGATTAGTCTCCCACCAGTAATTGGCTTCTCCCTTCATTAGATAAGTTGCAAAAGTTGTCTTTTGCTCTTCCGCCACTCGCGCAATGACGAATGCTTTCTCCATCTCTTTTACCCAAGTTTGGGCTTCAATCGGATATGTGGTCCCTTTAAATTCAGGCGGTCGTACCGCTTTAAAGTCTTTGAAGTTAGCTAATTTGTCGACTGGCTGATTCCTCACTCTTCCTCTTGCAGCTGGAGCTCTACTCTCCATAGCTTGGGCTAACATATCCGTAAATTTTTGCATCGGGTCAGCTTGACCTCCTTCATTATTTACCGATTGCTCTTCCCGTTGGTTTCGATTTTGTCGTCTAGGCGGCATGATCTAATTTAAATAAAAATCTAATATTAATTCTCTTTCTCTATACAAATCCTTAACACAATAAGAATTCAACACATAATTCTCATATATAAACGAATATTTATTCAAATAGTTCATAACACATTTAGTACTTCACATATTACTATCCCTTTTTAAATCATATCAGGATTATTAACACAACTTTACACAAAAAGTTGCAATTCTACATTCACACATAGTTATTACCAGTTCGTCAAACTTACCACACTTATGAGTTCAGGAACTTGCCACAATTATATGAGTATATGAACTTATCCTTGTAAGACCTTTGGCGTCCATTCGCCGAGGAGTTCAAAATATTTCATATAATTATGAGTCATTAACTTACCATAAGTATGAGTTTTAAGAACACACAAATTAATCTTAATCTTATATTCATATAGAAAATAAATATTTCATTCATACAAACATATTTATATTTACATAAGTTCACACATCGTTTTTGATATTACAACACTTAATATCATAATCTTCCACCAAAAGATACTAATGCTCAAACTTAAGCTATCTATCGTCAACTCCCTTCACCAGTCTTCTACTTACTGGGACACTTGTTACCTTCGGCTTAGGAAAATATAGGAAAATATGTCCTTTTTACTTAAAATTGAAGCACACGTTCTTCCACATCATGCATTCTCCCACGTGAGTCTTTTCACACTTGCTGCAGACTTGCTTCTTCTTCGGGTTTGAATTTTTTAGAGTTGTCGCTGTCGTTGTCCCTCTTTCTCTTATTCTTGTCTTTCTCTTTGGTTCCTTCTGCATTTATCCACCACCTTCACCTTCATTCATCCACATGCCTTCAAATTCGTTTTTGTTCTTGATCATTTCGTAACGCTCACTCTGTCTTCCACAATTCCTCCAAGAGAAATACATTACTCCAGAGTTCTTGAACTTCTGCAGATAGTTGATCTTGTTCTCCAACTTTGACCTTATTCTCTTTCTCCACCTTTGCTTCTTCAGACTCCGCCTCCTTATAACCACTCATATACATCTCGGGATAATCGTCATGATCGCTCCCCAGATTGACCATAGGTTCATCTTTTCTCACCTCTTCAACTAACTCGCTTTGCGTTGGCACCTCGGCTACTGGAACTGGTGCAACAGCCGCTAGCATCTCCGCACTCATTTCATCTTCTCCAGACATCCTACCATAAGTCTAAATGACTTGATTAATACTTCTCCAGTACGAACTTCTCACACTATGTGTTCACATATCTCACTATCGATATATTTTAGCAATCCCTCACTTAGTACTCTAAATGAGTAATCTAGATTTCGCTTATGATTATAATCCTAGGGTTTCACCCACCCCACTTAAGGTTTATAACCTACAGCTCTGCTACTAACTTGTGACGCCTTGGTTACTACAGCTTTGATACCAACCTGTGACACCCCCAAATCTGGGTTACCTGACCCCCGAGTTTGGTGCTCACGATCCACAATATAATAACATCTAACTATCCATTTATATAGAAATAGTAATACGTATCACATTAACATATGTTGTTAATACATTAGTCCCAGGTCCTCTAACCTTAACATTACAAACATACCCTTTAGATAAACAAAAAGGGTTCATAAATACAACATAATAATAATAATGTTCATTAAACTATTCCAGCAACAGGCCTTTGCCTTTGTTCTTCATAGCACCTCTTGCCACTTCGTTTCTAGCTGAAAAGTTTTATTTAGCAAGGGTGAGCAACAAATTTGCCCCGCAAGTTAAGACATACAATGAGTATATACGAATTAAGATTATCAGACTCTCTAATTTGATGCAATGATAACAAAATTCGGGGAACTTTGAATTAGCTGAACAATTCATTAATCAATAACAAGTGTTCTCGTATTCTAGGCAACGCAATAAGCTGATAATGAAAGAGTACAATGCTTTCAAAGTTTCTATGATATTCTATTGAATAAATAAGAATCAATTCTACGCAATAACAAAGTGGAATGTTTTCCAGATTTATGCTGAGCGATCCATTGGATCTAGAACTTCTATCTTCTCGGGTATCTATCAAAGATTTACTTTGATATATACGCAGGAGTATCAGATAACCATAAAGATTAAATCATACCCCTCTACAAGTATAACAATTGATCAGCTTCATTTTACCCTATATTATGCATAATACTTAACAGTGCGCAATGGCCGAATATACGACCTAAAATGTTCCCTTTATTTAAATGGTTGTTCTTCTTAGTGTCAAAATCAAGATTTTGATTTAACAACGAAATGCAATGATTTCAATATCTAATCACTTCTCTTCTCTTCTCAAACCTATCAAGTTTTCTTTTTCGATATAGCCGAAACAACTGGCATTGATGTATCAATAATAATTGAATTCTCTTTTCTTCTCTTCTTGAACCTATCAAGTTCTAACAAATGTTTGTTTAGCCAAAACAATTAGCTAAGACATTTCTCAACATAATTTGACAATAAACAGGAATTATCTGTACTGTCAATACTAGCTTCTACGAATATGAATATCCAACAAAAGTTATTCTACGAATGTATATTTTTCGAATCAGTAATTCAATTTGAATTATTAATCATACACTAACTGCGAATACTCAACAATAAATTCCCTAGACATGGTATAATTAGCAATAATTAACTATTATAATAATTGAATGAATATAACTCAAGGTTGAATTAGGAAACTTGCCTTCCGCGTTGATTACTGCTACACAATAAACTTATCTGCGTTCGTAAGACCTATAACCAATAATATCGGTCTCACAATTAGCACAATATTTCATAACACGTAATACTGTAATTCACAGTTAATCTGTCTCCTAGGCACATTACCACATAACCACATTAGTGTTTATAATCTATATAAACACTTATCAAGTCTAACTAGTTCGGTCTGGTTAGACTTCGGTCTCATCTCGGTGTTCTGGTCACCCTATCCGATAATTAACACATTTATTGTCAATTAATTTTGGTCTCTAAGCTTCAATATTATTTTAGATAAGTCACATATCGTTTATAATATTTTTCGGAAGCTTTTAATAATTTATAAACAATTCTTATAATTTATAATAATTTTTCAAACAACGGAATCATTTTTAAATGATTTAATTATCAATTAATCTTATAATCATTAATATTTAATAATATGAAAATATTAATGTTATACTTGTCAAAATATTAAAGTTATTGTTAATAACTTCAAATATTTTTAAATCATCAATATTCTATTTAAATGATTTTTAAATTAATTAAAATCATTTTTAAACCATCACCATTAATATTTAAATATTAATGAAATTATTATTAAAATATTAAAAGTCATTAATTATAACTTCAAATATTTTTAAAACATTTTTCTCATTTTTAAGTGATTTTTAAATCAATAATATCATTTTAATTCATTTATTTAATATAATAATTAAATAAATCTAATATCATAAATATTATTTTATTGATGAGAATTCTCCAAAAATATTGAAAATTATATTTTATAATTCAAAATATTTTCTAACACTTTATTCTTATTTAAAATAATTTTAAATTAATAAAATAATTTTTAACTTATTTATTTAATTTAATAATTAAATAAATCTAATATCATTAATATTATATTATTAATAAAATTCTCTAAAAATATTAAAAGTCACATTTTATAACTTAAAATATTTTTAAATACTTTATTCTTATTTAAAATGATTTTAATATAATTAAAATCATTTTCTCTAATTTATTTAATACACTAATTAAATAAATTAAATAGCATTAATATTCAAATAATTATAAATATTAATGACAAATGTCCCAAATAATTAAAAGTTATTTTGCAGAATTTAAAATGATTTTTAAAACCATTTTTGGTAATTTTTATAATTTAATTATATTTTAAATAATTTCTGAAATATTCAGAAGATAAAATAATTCAAAACCGTCGCTAATTGCCTATAGTGACATTAAGCGTCGCTTTTGGTGTTCTTGAGCCTCAAGAACACTGACAGCCGGCAATGCAAGGGTCAACGTTTGACCACACTTAATTCTCTGTGTAACTCGTTTCTGGGCTTTCTTGAGCATCGATCTTGTAGTAGAAATGTAGTACTACAAGTTCTAATCAACATCGCAGTCAAAGAACCAAACATCACGAAGATCTAATCTCACTAAGTTACTGTCAGACCAAATCTGGGGTTTCTGGGTAACCCAGAAACCCAGACAGTGTCGACCCAACACTTTCCATCTCATTTTAATATAGGTTATGTTCATTAACATATCGATATTATGGTTCGAACATGTAGTACATATGTCAAAGAACATATATGAATCAACAGATCAGTTAATCAACAACTCATTCGCCAGATAAAGTTCGGTCAAATCCTGTCAGAAATTATGTTCTTCCGGTTTCTGGGTTTTCCAGAAACGGCAACCATGATTGACAGGCCTAGTTTGACCATTCCCTTTGTTAGATCTGATGATGGTTTAAAGTATATTAAGGCATGGATCTATATTCCAGACAACAGGTACAAGTATATTACAACAACATTAACAAATAACATCATAACGTCCAGATCTGGGCTTTTCAAAAACTTGTTAGACACGATTTTTAACTTTCTGGGTTACCCAGATTTCAGCCGGTCAAGTTCAGTCAATGGGTTTTGACCGTTAATATCTTCAAATTTAGACATCTAATGACTCTGATTCCTTCTCCAGAATAAAGACCTCATACCAGACTACGACTCCAAAACATCAAACAAGGAAAATCAAAAATAGACACGAATCTGTGGCTCCTGACATTATCTTGTCAGACCACAAATTTGTTCTTGAGCCGTTTTTGAAAAACACCAAATTAAGGCACTTTGATGCTATGGATATATGTTTGATCATCATAGATCAACATAAAACATCCTCTAACATGAATCTAAACACATAAACATAATTTTTTTTCTTAACATGTAAAATCAAAAATCGAATTAGGGTTTATACCTCTCTTGCTCAAATCTTGGTCTTGATCTTCCAAGCTGATATTGGATGCTCTAAGGGTTGTTTCTAGGACTAATATACTTAAGGAATTCGGAGCTTTTTGTAACGCCCCAAAATCTGGTCTATCTTCATACCCGGATTTTGGGGCGTTACAAGTTGTTATCAGAGCTGATAGGTTCTAAACCTTAGGTAGGAGTACCTAAGACTATAATCGTAGAGAGAAGGATAAGAAGATCACCACGTGATCATAGTGACTCGTAATAATAGATTAGTTGTTAAACAATGAATGATTTATAGCTAATGTTATGAATGAAGGGTAATATTAAGTAGTACGAGAACAAGAACTTAGATTGAGTTGTGAAGGATAGTATATGAATTAAAGAAAATTCGTATTAAGTAGAGAGAGATTTAGAAGTTGTAAAATTTCGATTGAGGACTCATGTGATAGCTGAGTTGTATAAACCTTTGTTATGGGCAGAGGTTTATGCTTGGTGTAACAACTGCTTAGCTTATTACAGTGATAATCATTGGGATTGGTCGTGCTATCAATATGTATATGGCGAGATGGTGAATCTTTTCTCATGTATATACTTGGTAGGTAAAGAATGATAAGGTAGGTGCGAGTTCTTGATACTCATACTTATGGTAAGTTCGTGACTCATAATAATATGGTATGTTTTCGAACGTCTCAGCGAATGGACGCCTATGGTCTGTCTGGATAGTTCTTAAACTCATATTATTGTGGAAAGTTCCTGAACTCATAATGTGTGGTAAGTTGATGGACTGTACTAAGGTATAGGAATGTTTAGATTGAAAATGAGTTTTTTTAAGTAGGCTTAGTATTGAAGGTGCTAGGGAAGATTAAGTATTGTCGCAGTAAGACAATGAAGGAAGATGGAGAAATAGGTAATTCCAAGTCATATAGCTATGCTAGATTTCGAACTTTATTGAACTCGTGCTGATAAGTACATTTTGAAAAGGAAAGAATTGGTTCAACTTTTTGAATCAATAGAATTTTTAAAAGAGCTATTCTTGGTATGTCTATGTTAATTGCTTCGGCTAGACAGAAATTGATTTAAAATATTCAAAATGAATTTTATACCAATTGTGCATTCGATGCAAGGGTGGTAAAACGATGGAGTTGTTAATACAATTGAACTTGGTGTTAGATGTGATCTTAGGATCAACAACCTGCTATGGTATGGTGTATAATGACGAAGTCACAAACTGATGAAGTCTTCAACGTACTGTGAAAAGTACGGTATCATGACGTCATAAACCATTTTGATGTATTGCGAAAAGATTTAAAGAAGTAGTCGATGTCAATTGAGTTGACTGGACGAATGTTTCAAGTTGATATCCAATTTATTGGTATGGTCTAAGCTACTTGATTCTGCTAGACAAATGGTATGTCATGTTATAAGAAAATCGAGCTTTCTTTGAGAACTGGTGCCAAACAAAATTGTTTTCATTAAGTGTGAAGAGAACATTGAAGAGGTAGTTACTTTCTTTGTGATTGTAAACTGACTGTTAAAGAAGGGCTTACGGTGAAATGTTGAATAACCTAGCAAGAGTTCATGGTTGATTTGACCCCTCAGCAAAAGTATGAAACATTTTCAAAGGAAATTATATATTCCTCGTTATTCCTTCTACTTCATAATTCTTGATAGGTTATGGGGGTTAGGAATGAGGGAAAGATAAGAACTCCGTTGAAGTGAAGTTGACAAGAAAGATAGGCTAAAATTTCGAGGATGAAATTTTGTGAAGAAGGAGTGAATGTGATGACCCGGGTAAGGGAGTAGTTTTAAGAAATTCTGAGGACGGAATTTTTATAAGGGCGGAAGAGTTTGACGACCCAGAAATTCGAGTTGTCCAGAATTTAAGTTTAAAGAATTAGTTATTAATAAAATGAATTTTATTAATACTATTATGTGTTATATTTTTGTTAATCGTTCTATAACCTTGGATAATTATAAATTGGGAGGATTATGGCTACGAGCTAGACTGAACGGATAAGAATTTACAAGACAAAAATAAAAAATTTCCGGGAACAAAATATTTTCGGGGAAGAAGACGAAATAGGCATTATTCACCCGACGAAACCCTGAGGGTTAGGGTTTGAATAACCTAGGCCGTTCTGAGAATTTGGTATGTCGAAATGACATTCTGTCAAAAGATTTGACGATAATATGTTGTGAAAAGTTAAGTAAGCCGATAAAAGTTTTTCTCGAAAAGCGTGCAGAAATAGGACGAAATAGAAATGACGAAAAGTACCGCTATGTACTTTTCACTCGTTTAGCTCCGTTAGGGTAGAACGTGAAGGAAAACGCTCAACGTCGAAAAGTGTTTTTCAGTTTTTCGAAGATCCGAAGAATACGTAAAAGTTAATCGGTAAAGGAAAGACGAAATATCCAAAAATATTTAGATTCCGAGAATCGTAGTTTTTAAAACTGTCGGACGAAAACTGAAAGGCGGAATCACGAAACTTCCAAGGGAAGTCTCGTGAATAGTAAGGAGGTGTAGTAAGGAGGTGGGAATAGTAAGGAGGTGTGAATAGTAAGGACGTTGGGGGGAAAATTGACTAAAATACCCCTAGCTTGGAAATTCTATAAATAGGAAGCTTGAGCTCTTTATTTTGGGATTTTGAAAATCCTCCAACCTGAGAGAGAGAGAGAGAGGTCGGATGAGAAGGAGAAGGAGGAGGAAGAGCTTGCTCACGAGCAAACTTTGTCCGACGGGAGAAGATTAAAGGAGAACGATAATCCGAAACTTAGTCTCTTTTTAAATTTCTTTAAGTTCTATGTTTAAAAACATAACTTAATAGGATTAAGAAGTAAAAGAAGATTGGAATGATTTCATATGTTTGAAATGAAATCATAAGAAAATAAAGAAATAAGAATTTAAAGTTTAGTAAATAAATTTTTTAAGGAAGTATAAGATTTGTAATGAATTAGAACGATCCGAGTGGATTATATGAATAAGTAGGTGAAATAAGTAAGGAATGATGTTCTATAACATCAAATTCCAATAAAAAGTGAAATCATAATCCAAAATATCGATTAAAATGAAGAACGAACGAAGAACACGAAGAACGTTGTTGATGGACAAATTTAAAACCATCGTAGGATAATTGTTGTTGATGGACAAGTTTAAAACCATCACGTATAAGTAAGATGTGTATTGCTTGGTTAGGAACGGTAGAAACGATCATGAAGAACAGATTAAAACTTAGCTATAACGAAGTTATGGTGAAAATTTCATAAAAGACAAACGAGAATTAGAAAGTTAGTAAATGAACCTGAGTGGGTAGGGTTTTATAAGAAAGTAAGAGAACATCGATAACATGAATCGTGGACTCAAGAATGAATGAGTTCCGAGTTCGGATGACCGAATTACGGACGAACGAACGAAGAGCGTTAAAAACGTAAAATGAACAAAGGGTGAAGATCAAGCCAATCGAATGGCACGTTAACGGATTTTTAATGAATTTCTGCTCGAGGGGTATTAAAGTATGTAAGATAAGGAAGAGATTGGCTTTGGACGACCTCGTTCCAAGTTATAACGAAGGAGTTATGAGATCGCGAAGTAAGCATCTCAAAATTTATTTAACACTTGGAGAAATTTTCTAGGGTTAGGGCTTGGCGCTGTGGCATCAGTCATGCCTTGTAGAGTGGCGCGGCAGCGCCAAACTGGGGATCGGTTACTGTAAACTCGCTCCACAGCTCAAGAGATAATGAAGGGAGTGGCGCCACAACGCCAGTGTTTGGAAAAAGCCATAGATGAGCTTTTAACTGCTCAACTCTTGGGGGAAAATATAAGGGAAGATAAAGAATATAATATTTAACTAATGTAACACTTAATCAAGTGATGTAAACCTTTATTAAAGGTTGAACGTATAGATTAAACAAGATTAAATGACAAAGAATATTAACGCGGGTTACGTAACCGATATCTGGGGACCGTAGTCGTGATGAACGAACGTGATGGATTGCTATGGTTGTGATAACTTAGAGGTTGAGCGATGAGGGTAATGAACATGGGGTTCATGTAATGGATAACGAAAGTATTAATAAGATATGATTTATCAAGAAAGTCGTAACGAACAATAATAAGATTAATGAAAGCCGAATGTGAGTCAATAAGGAATGAATCCTGAAGTATGACAATTAGTTGCCAGAAAGCCGTAAGGAGTAAGAAATTGACTTAGTCGAACATTATAGTTTAATAGTTCATATAAGTTAAGAGAAGTTAGGTTGTGGTACAATCGTAACTTTGATGGTTGACATATGGGAACTGGGATAAACAATTCCTTCAGAGAGCGAAGGTATATACGAAACAGGCAACCGATCTAACTCACTGTGATGGCAGTGTAGATGAGACGGGAACTTGTTTGTTGGTTGTTTATGGGAAACCACTTAGAGTACCATATGGACTACTAGCACAGAAGTGATGTGTGCTGAGTCCTAGAGAGGTTATAAGAAGAAGATAAGAATATAAATCATCCAAGATGATGAACGTTATGAGTAAGACATCTCTGTATGTCACAAAGCCGTAAACTAGTAAATGAAGTTAGTCGCGTAAACTTATATTACAAGAACGCAAACCCTAAGAAGTAAAATTAAGTAAACCAATGCGTAAGTTCAATATATGACTAATTGGTGTTTATGTTTTTCCTTATGTGTTATATAGGAATTGGAATGAACAGTTCGGCGTAAGCTGTAGCTGTGTGTAAGGTAAGTTTCCTAACTTCATTCATATTACATGAATGCTAGTTTCTTAAACTTCTCAGATGTTGTACTTGAGAAGTTCTGTCTATGTGCGAATGTGCGATATTTGTAAAATGTGGTAGAACGTATGAGGCCTTGAGCCACAATTTGAACACTTCAGTGTTTCTATGATATGTGTTGTTATGTGATTGAGCTATTAAATACAAGTATGTTCTGTTTATACATGAACCATTATTGTTAAGTCTATGCTAATGATTCTAACCAGACAGGACGTGTATGACAAAGGTAGAGGAATGAAAGTATTTTAAAATGAAAGTGACTGATGTTTTAAGATGACAGGAATCGAGACTATTCCTATTATTCAAGATGCTTCATAACCTTTGTTCGGTTATAGAAGTTCTAAAGAAATGTTTTAATTTTGAAGTTGTTTGTTCAACTGTTATGACTTGTTGGGCAATTGAATGCTCAAACTTGTTTTAAATGAAAAACAATTTTTAGCGAACAAGGCTAGAAGAACTTACGGATCCCGTAAAGATCAAGCTGACGGTATTTAGATGATGTTTCATTCAGAATGTGACTGAGTGAGAAGATCAAGTGAAGACTTGTAATGTAAAAAGATGAAATTGAATTATAGATTAGTTTAATGAACTGTTATGTATCCTTGGTGGCGGATAAAAGTTACTCTTGTAAGATGAAATGAATAATGTAATTATCATTATTTGTAATAAAAGAGGTTATAAGGTTTCCAGAACATGGGATTTGAGAGTGTATGTCGTTATATTTCAGTATATAATGATGTATGTTAGATGAATGATGTACTCGCGACGTACGAAATTCGGGTGTGAAGATAGACCAGATTTCGGGGCGTTACACTTTTAGTGAGAGAGTGAGTTGGTGTGAGCAAAAGAGAAAAATGGCAAAGTTTATGAATTTTCTCTCTCTTAATCTATATATATTGCTTGATATGTTGCTCTAGATCTGATATTTTCGGCTGGTGGCTAAATTATTAAGTCACCAAAGTCAACTTAGCTGGTAAACCACTAAAGGTTGTTAGAAATTTTACAAGTTACCATTTAAAATATACTAAAAGGGCATTTTTGTCATTAGCAAAATATTTTTAATGGCATACATGGAATTTGTCACACCCTTAGGTTCTAACCCTCAGGTTTTACAACATCAATTCTAGATTTTTCTAATTAGGGTTCCTAAAAAGAAAAAAATTAGATTTCTAAAATAAAATTAGGGTTTTAAATATAAATTAATATTTCTAAAGTTTAATTAGGGTTTTCTAATTATATTAACACATACTAATCACTTAAGGCTTGTTAATTAGGATTAGGGTTTCCAAATTAGGAGTATTAATTAGAAAAATTAAAAATTAAATTTCTAAATTATAATTAGGGTTTCCAAATTAAATTAGTGTTTCCTAATTAGGGTTTAGGATTCCCGAATTTAAAATTAGGGTTTCCCGACATTCGTTTAAGGTTTCTAACGGTACGTTAGGATTTCTAATCCCGAGATTAGGGTTTTTAATCCCTTATTAGGGTTTATTAATTTTAAACCTTATCCGATCAATCATTGATCAATATCTCTATACAGTGCAAACACATACTCTTTAATATAATTATTTTAATTATATTTTCTATCGAATCCCTTTCCAGAAATTAGGGTTAGGGTTTCTAATCTTGTTAAGCACAAATCTACTCTAACTTTATTAGTTAATACACAAATTAACCTTCTCGAGACTCGTATCACAGATACATGTTGCAAAATTGATAATCAATATTAATATTATTAAGAAAAAATTATTCGTAAAATTTTAATTATTCAAAATCTCGGGTTATCACATTCACGCCTCCTTAAAAGGATTCTATCCTCGGAATCACTGCTTTCTTATTCTTTATAATCTTTTAAAGTTGTATCATCAATTCATTCTTATCAACACAATATTCATTTGTGTTTCAAATTCTAACCTGTGACTTGAATCTATAAAAGAAAACAATTCGCAGTAATTATCTAACTCAATTTACTCGCGTAATTAAATTTCTAAACGAAATCATTACCTGTTGCCACCTCCTGAGTAGCCTCTGCATCCTGCGCCGTCATGTTGAATGTACGGGCCATTGGTCTTCTTGGCTGTGAAGGTTCTCGAGTTGCCAAGGTTCCGCTACTAGGTCCCTTGTTGACACTTTCCTTCTTAGCATTCCTCTTTGGACAGTTCCGTACCATATGGTCAGTTGATCCACAGGCATAACAACCTTGTATCTGACTGGGACAATTGGGCGACATGTGCCCCTCTTGCCCGCAGTTATAGAAAACTCCCTTTTTCTTCAGGCAAACTCCAGCATGGTTCTTCCCACAATTCGAACATGGCTCCCTTCCTTTCCTATTATCTTTTGTTTTATTACCCGACTAGGTATTCTCACTTTGATGCTATGGATATATGTTTGATCATCATAGATCAACATAAAACATCCTCTAGAATGAATCTAAACACATAAACACAATTTTTTTTCTTAACATGTAAAATCAAAAATTGAATTAGGGTTTATACCTCTCTTGTTCAACTCTTGATCTTGATCTTCCAAACTGATATTGGATGATCTAAGGGTTGATTCTAGGACTGATATATATTTCCTCTTTTATAGTTCTTATAAAAGAGCTCTAACTCATGCAAGTATACACGGGTTAACAAGTAATACAGAGTAAGTAAAGTATCGATCCCACAGAGAAAGTTGTTAACTTAGACTACTATGCATTAATGACTCACTATATTTATATGCTGAGACTTTAGACTAAATTGTTGATTTGAATAAATTATAATTACCAACTAAAAATAAGAATATAAACGAATTAAATATGATGTGGAAACAATGGGATCCTAACTTCATTCAATCGCCATATGTCATGCAAGAAGCATTTACATATCACAAGATAATAGCCAAGGGCTTAAAAGCGAGTTATAATCATTTTCCAATGCCCTATAACCAACTCACATATCATCTACAGATGATAGAATCCATGTAATCACCAATAATACCACAATTACCATATTCCTATGCGCAATTGCAATCCTATTGATTTTAAGCACAACCCTTACTCTAGCTCATACGGTAAAACAGTATCATCAAATTGCTTAATTAAAAATAAAACAAATTACAACATCAAGATCATGCTTGCACACCACAAGATCTAGTATATCTGTCTCATGCATACGCAGACTTACAAGATGCTCAAGTGCCTCCAGAGCGTCTTAATCGCATGCAAGCGGCAGACTCTCCTTCCTCATGGCGCATTGGGTCTCTCATGGTAGCGAGGTCCTTGCCTCGCGGGTGCTTGACTTGCAGAATTCTCCTTATGTCCATTTCAGACTTTCATGCAAGCGTCTGAAAGCCTCGCTTTTTATCGCTGCTGCAAGATGTGTCCCGCAAATCTCGAGTCTTGTTTATGCTTTCTTCTTCTTTATTATTTATTTGCTCATGCCTTAACCTCTTGCTTGCTTGATTTCCATGCCTCATTATGCTCCCATGCCGTGCACATCCTCGCCTTTCCACTAGCCTACACACATACGCTCACCGATGCCTCAATTTCCACCAAAATAACGCTGATTCCTGCACTTATTCACTAAAAGGAGTTTTAAGTATATGAAATGCAAAATAACGTGAAATACGACTAAAACACAATGAAATGTACTCAAGGTGGGCACACTTCGCATGGATTAATATACAATAAGTTAGTAAAAATATCACTTATCAAATACGCTAAAATTTGAACTGTTGCTTGCCCTCAAGCAATGCATATGCATGAACACTGAAAATGTAACTACAAAACTATTCAACTACTTTATGATGCAAACTAGTCTCACATAATCTTAACCATAACAGAATTTCAGCCCAAATTACCTCAATGAACTATCCGGATTCCAGGATATAATTTCAAACCAAACCATAGATATAACATCATACACGCAGATAATTCATGAATGCTATAAAGATGTTGTATGTGTGTGTTGTTCACAAAAACTTGATCCAAGAAAAGATTATGTATCCTACATTGCTTCTCACAAAAAATTATAATCTAAATCAAGATTCATATATACTCATGCACATAGACTGTTTTGACATCTCACCGCAAACTAAGGTTCAACAATGGGTTTATTTCTTTATTGCTACTCACGAGGGCGATTTCGTACTTTCCCGTGGTGTTTATTGCTATTGATTCTTTTCTTTTGCTCTTTTCCTTTTTTTTCACATGACTAATGCAATGTCTCAATCCATTAGGCACATCGCTACCCCTTTAGCGAAGCTTTCAACCAACGACTCCTGCACTATGAAAGACCTTAGGCGCTTAGTGTAGAGACAATCCCCTCAAGTATTTACTCAAGTAGCCTGTATTCCCTAATTAAGACTAGTCACATTATTGCATATATATATATATATATATATATATACACACAACATACCCATGTTTCCCCAAAATTTGCACCTCAATGACTCTACAATCTACAACACTTTCCTCATTTTTCTCATTTTAAATCTACATGTTCTATTGAGCAATGTAAGACACACATCTTAGACTTACAAGTGAATATGAACACAATTGTGCAAACCGAAAGTATATAAATAGCCACATGAATCGCATTATGTAAAACATTATATCCACGTTGTGTTACGTAACATATTCTGAAATAGTTCACAATTCACTATCATCATTGGCTTAGGCAAAAATTTCTATTTATACGCAAGAATTTATGTGAGACATTAAACTAAACATACTATCAATGAATAAAAAATAAAAATTTTATGCTAAAATTTAACTAACACATATTCATGTAAAATTAAACTAAACATGCTAAAATAAAATGCAACTAAACTACTATGCAAGTACATCAATACCACCAAACTTAAAATGTTCAATGTCCTCATTGAATGAAGGTAAAGGGTACTAGAAAACTCCCCTACTGATCGGCATGACCACCCTCCGCGGGTGGTGAATCTGGTGGTGGATACGGCACGGCGGTCCCAAACTGGGGCCATTCAAGCATGGTTCGTTGCTGAGCGAATGCTTCGGCCAAAGCCCTGGAAAGTCCCGTAGCGAATGTCCCAAGATTGTCATACAGTGCGTCGACTTTGCTCCAACCTTCGGAGGTGTCGATCGCTAGAGACAGGCTACGTTCGGGTGGAGGGACCTGCTTCATCGGGTTGTGGGGGCTGCTGGGGTGGCTCGGGAAAGGTGGGTCGAAGAATGAATCCTCGCCCGCGCGGATGTTTCTCGCCACCTGCCCAGTCCTCAAATTTGGCAATTGTGAGTCATGTTATGTCTTGGGCCGATCTCGATTTTCGTTGCCCCAACGAACCCCTAGATGCGAACATAACATGGCTATTACCGAAGCGTGTGGGATGCTTCCCGTGGTAGTTCCCGTCAGATACTTCACAATGTCTTGATGGATTAAATATCCCATGTCAATATACTCGCCAGTTATGATGCCCCACAGTAGTATGGCTCTCTCTGCTGTGATTTCATGTTGATGGGAGGATGGCAGTAACTTAGCATAAATGAACAAATTCCATGTTTTGGCGTACTGATTCAATGCGGCTGCTGGGAAAATATGAGGTAAGGTCTTACCGACTTTGTAAGTTCACCTTGTGCCCGAAATGCACAGATCTGCGATGACCTGCTCCAAGTCTGTTTCCAAATGAGCTCTTGTGATCCAATTGGTCACCTCGCTTGTGGTCTAGCGGTGATCCTCGTAAAGACGCTTCGATGGCGTGGCTCAGAGTCTACCTCATACTTTCTGAACCATAGAGGACTCGGCCATAGTAACCTTGGCATTTCGCGTAGAACTCCCGACTATGCTCATTGGAATCGGCATGGGTGCGGCAATATCCCTCCCCATCCACGTTCAGGATCATTGCACAAAGCTCTCCATCCCGCCCCTGTCCAGAATCCCTCTCCTTGATGAATGTCTTTGCCATAATTCGATAATATTCTTGCTGAGCCTCCAAACATAGAAATTTATTGTGGTCGACAATATCCTCCTCGTGGCCACCGGAGGATGATGAAGAGGAGGAAGCTGCCCTTACTCTCTTTGGACCCATGTGAGATAGAGATAGCAAATGAACTTACTGAAGAAACGAATGTATTTGTAAACTGATGAATTACACTCTTGCTTGTGCTATCCCAATATAGAGCCCTAGCTTTATATCATGAAGGAGATGGGGATGAGCATGGAATCGTGGAGATTTGATGGAGAGAAATACGCCTCATTCTGTAACTGATAGAGAGATAACGACGTGAGTTAGGGAGAGTGAGAGATTTTTGCTTCTGTTAGTATCGCACGTAAGAGTCCAAATGATTCCAACTTCATTTTGAATCTGCTTTTATCCAAATGGGATCTTTGAGTCGCGCTGTGTATCGCTGATGATATAAGCTTCTTGGCGCTAGTATGCCGAGACTTGCAGAAAAGGTCATTGAATTAATCGGTCGAACGCTACGGCACGCGAAGTTGATCATTGCTTATCTTCTATCAAGCAATACAAGTGACCTCGATTACTTCCAGTTTATCTTTGATCTCACTCTTCCATCAATGATGCACTCTAAACATTGTACCTGCACAGATACTAATTTACATGAATACGGTAGGCAATAGTAGTGACGAGATGCGAAATTAATGTCATTTGTTACTCGTTACGCATATACACTCGCTTACTCATAACTTGTTAACACTAAACTTGAAATACTAATTAAAATAATCACAAGGAAATAACGACACTAAATGAATTCTTGGGTAGAGAATCGATGGGTTACCTCCCATCCAGCGCTAAGTTATAGTCAATTAGCTTGATTGACGTGGAATGTTCACGTCACATCAATAGTTGTGGTGCCTTCCTTGTTGTTCTTGTTACCCTAAAATTTAATCACTTCAACTTTTGTTAATGGATCCACCTTCAACTCTGCATTTTCACATGTGACATGTCTTTACGATTCATCTGGTCTCGGGTCGTGTATCCACTCCTTACGGTTACCATTCACCAGATCAACCCAAAAACACTCTTCTTCATCTGTTGGGAGCTTTATTGCGCTGAAAACATTAAATGTGACCTCTTGATCATGTACGTGCATGGTTAATTCCCCTTTCTGGACGTCTATAGAAGTCCTGCCCGTGGCCAAGAACGGTCTTCCTAGTATGATTGGTATATTTTTGTCCTCTTCAAATCTAGGATGATGAAATCAAATAGGAAGATGAACTTATCCACTTTAACTAATACATCTTCAACAATTCCATGCGATATGTGATGAATCTGGCCACCTAATCAGTAATGATATGTTCGTTGGTCTTGGAGTCGGTAATCCCAACTGGTTGAATACAGACAATGGCATCAAATTGATACTTGCCCCGAGATCACATAAACACTTGTTAAACTCCATCTTCCCAATAGTGCACTAATTGTGAAGCTACCCGGATCTTTCAAACTTTGGAGGTAACTTACGTTGAAGCACTTTGACCGCATTCTTCCGCTCAAGGCTACCGCTTCAAACTCATCTAATCTCCTCTTCCTTGACAATATACCTTTCATGAACTTTCGTAGCTTGGCATTTCATCCAATGCTTCTAAGAAAAAGGTATATTGATTCTGCGCCTTTTGAAGACCTCTAAAACTTATTAATAATTGTTTGTCATCTTTCTGCTTAACTAGCCTTTGCGGATATGGCACTTGAGGGTGCAGTGGTTGTAATGGACCCTTGACCCTCTCTTCTAACCCTGCTCTATTCTTTTCTTCCTGCGGAACCTCAAAATTTTCCAGATTTTGCTCCTCGCTTCATATTATTGCCTTTCATTTCGGCACATGGATTCCTTAAGTATCATCTTGCGGCGCAAGTGACTTACGAGCATTGTCAAATCTTTCCTAGAATGCAATGTTATTGCTTGACACTGCTCCTTCCCATCTCTTCTAGGATTTGCCTATGTGTTACTTGGCAAAGCACCTTGGGGCCTATTAGTGAGCATGTTTGCCATTTGCCCCATTTCATGCCTCTAAATTCCCGATAGCCACCGTTGGCTTTTGATCATAACCCTGTTTTGCTATGTATTTCAACATCATTTCCCACTTCGATTTTTTTTCTCTGGATGTGAAATGCAATTTGGAGTGTGATGTTGTTGCTGTTGAGAAAACCCCGGTGGAAATGGTGGTTTCGGTGTAAACTGAGGTTGTGCTGACTGTTGTTGAAACTGTTGATTCAGCTGAAAATGATTTTGCTGTTGTCCTTGATTGTTCGACCAACTGAAATTTGGATGATTACGGTTGTTGGGATGATAAGTATTCTGAAATTGGCCTTGGTCCTTTCTGTAGTTGCTTACGTACTGAACTAATTCTGAGCTGATAGCACATTTATCGAGTGTGATCCCGCACAAATCTCACATACAAAAGCAACCGTCTTCACTTTGTTCTCTGCCAACGTGTCTATTTTCTTTGCCATAACTGCCATTTGTGCCGACAGCTGTGTAATCGCATCTACCTCCAACACACCTGTAACTTTGGGTTGTGACATCCGAGCTGTAGGGTTCTGATAGTCATTTGCGGCCATAGTTTCAATGAGCGATAGGCCTCATCATAACTTTTTTTGCCCATAATGCCCCTCCTGCACAAGATCCACAATCGGCCCCGGATCGCCATCCCAAACCATTATAAAATGAATTAATGATCAGCCAGTCTGGTAAACCATGATGGGGACACTTCCTGAGCATCTCCTTGTACCTTTCCCATGCTTCATATAAGGTTTCGCCCTGTTACTGCTCAAACTGAGATATGGCTGTCCTCATCTTTTCCGTTTTAGCCATTGGGAAGAACTTGGCTAAGAATTTCTGTGCTAAGTCCTCCAATGTAGTGATCGATCTAGCTGGCAAAGAATATAGCTAACTCCTTGCTTTATCCCTCAATGAGAATGGGAACAACCGTAGTCTGATGGCATCCTCCGTCACACAAATTTTGATGAAACTCAATAGGTGCTCGTTCGGATCATCCGTAGCAGCACCCCCAAACTGTACCGAGTTCTACATCATCTGAATAGTTCCCAGTTTTATTTCGAAGGTGTTTGCTGCTATCGTTGGCCTGACTATGCTAGATTGTAGCGCATTTATGTTTGGCATAAAATATTCCCTAAGAGCCCGCTGCTCTTCTCTTGGCTCAATCCTTTGTTCTTCCGCCATATTGACTGTAATGCTTTCCAACTGCTCTTGCAGATTTCTCCTCACATTCGACTTCCAACTCTTCCATTAATATTAGCGTCATACCGGTGTTAACTCTGAGTTGGATGACCGCATATGCATAAAAGTCTACAAGTACCTGAGATCAAAAACAAAAGAAAAATAGAAATGAGATATGAACAGATTTGTCTAAGTCATACAATACAGCTTTAAACTAATGATAATTATCTAAATTAATGCCTTTCCTCGCAACGCGCGGCTTAAAACTTGTTGCCTCTTTTATAGTTCTTATAAAGAGCTCTAACTTATGCAAGTATACACGAGTCAACAAGTAATACAGAGTAAGTAAAGTATCGATCCCACAGAGAAAGTTGTTAACTTAGACTACTATGCATTAATCACTCACTATATTTATATGCTGAGACTTTAGACTAAATTGTTGATTTGAATAAATTATAATTACCAACTAAAAATAAGAATATAAACGAATTAAATATGATGTGGAAACTATGGGATCCTGACTTCATTCAATATTTCATTCAATCGCCATATGTCATTCAAGAAGCGTTTACATATCACAGGATAATAGCCAAGGGCTTAAAAGCAAGTTATAACCATTTTCCAATGCACTATAACCAACTCACATATCATCTACAGATGTTAGAATCCATGTAATCACCAATAACACCACAATTACCATATTCATATGTGCAATTGCAATCCTATTGATTTTAAGAACAACCCTTACTCTAGCTCATACGGTAAAATAGTATATTCCTATCTGTTTCACAAAATATGCAAGACTTACTCTAGCCCTTATATTCGCATGCTATCATGATTTCATCCATATTCATATGTTCATTTCCAATTCCATACAAATACTAACATGAAGAATATCAGTCATTCATACATACAAACCAACCATGATAGATAACCTAATGATATGCAAAACAAATCTAACACTTAGATGTGAAACCAAACTACATATTAAAATCCGTTAGAATCCCATAATGGAGTTTAGTTCATGGTGGAACCAAAAGCCATTATGGGATCAAGACTAAACATGATCAATAATCAAGCAAATAAGAGTAAGAGGTAGAGAACAATCGAACCCAAACGCTGAATAGTAATCAATGATTAACTATGAAAACCCCAAAGAATTCCATTCAATAATAATAAAAATCCACAATGGTTAAGAACTCCAAGAAGAAGAAGAGAATAAAATGTTGCGGCTTTGTTCTCTGTTGGGATCTCCCCCCACTGTGTTAACCCTAATTCTAATATGAAAATACATAAAATAATGTCAAGTCCCTCTCGACATAATGCCGAATCGCTTTTATACCAATTACACATCATCAAATTGCTTAATTAAAAATAAAACAAATTATAGCATCGAAGATCGCTTCTTGACTCTAGTATATCATCTCATGCTACATGAGACATAAAGTATGCTTTCAGTGCCTCCAGCACGCCTTAACGCGTGGTCGTGCTTTCATCTCGCCTTTCATGGTATGATCCTTGCCTCATGGGCGCTTGACTTGCGTAATGCTCCTTATGTCCAGCCTGCACTTTCATGGCCATGAGCCTACCTTTGTTGTGTCGCACTACTGCACACATCCTCGCCTTTCCACTAGCCTACACACATACGCTCACCGATGCCTCAATTTCCACCAAAATAACGCCGATTCCTGCACTTATTCACTAAAAGGATTTTTAAGTATATGAAATGCAAAATAACATGAAATGCGACTAAAACACAATGAAATGTACTCAAGGTGGGCACACTTCGCATGGATTAATATACAATAAGTGAGTAAAAATATCACTTATCAATATACTTAAGGAATTCGGAGCTTTTAGTGAGAGAGGGAGTTGGTGGGAGCAAAAGAGAAAAATGGTAAAGACGTTTATGAATTTTCTCTCTCTTAATCTATATATATTGCTTGATATGTTGCTCTAGATCTGATATTTTCAGCTGGTGGCTGAATTATTAAGTCACCAAAGACAACTTAGTTGGTAAACCACTAAAGGTTGCTAGCATTTTTACAAGTTACCATTTAAAATATACTAAAAGGGCATTTTTGTCATTAACAAAATATTTTTAATGGCATACATGTAATTTATCACACCCTTAGGGTTTAACCCTATCAAGTTATAACAAATGTTTGTCTAGCCAAAACAATTAGCTAGGACATTTCTCAACATAATTTGACAACAAACAAGAATTATCTTTACTGTCAATACTAGCTTTCTACGAATATGAATATCCAACAAAAGTTATTCTACGAATGTATATTTTTCGAATCAGTAATTCAATTTGAATTATTAATCATGCACTAACTGCGAATAATCAACAATAAATTCCCTAGACATGGTATAATTACCAATAATTAACCATTATAATAATTGAATGAATATAACTCAAGGTTGAGTTAGGAAACTTACCTTTCGCGTTGATTACTGCTACACAATAAACTTATCTGCGTTCGTAAGACCTATAACCAATAATATAGGTCTCATAATTAGCACAATATTTTATAACACGTAATACTGTAATTCACAGTCAATCTTTCTCCTAGGCACATTACCACATAACCACATTAGTGTTTATAACCTATATAAACACTTATCAAGTCTAACTAGTTCGGTCTGGTTAAACTTCGGTCTCATCTCGGTGTTCTAGTCACCCTATCCGACAATTAACACATTTATTGTCAATTAATCTTTGTCTCTAAGCTTTAATATTATTTTAGATAAGTCAAATATCGTTTATAATATTTTTCGGAAGCTTTTAATAATTTATAAACAATTAAAATAATTTTTCAAA
This sequence comes from Panax ginseng, assembly GCA_020205605.1. Lineage (NCBI taxonomy): Eukaryota > Viridiplantae > Streptophyta > Magnoliopsida > Apiales > Araliaceae > Panax > Panax ginseng. Next base: position 26,599,822 of record CM035143.1, read on the forward strand.
CAACTAATCATTTTTAAATAATTTAATTATCAATTAATCTTATTATCATTAATATTTAATAATATAAAAATATTAATGTTATACTTGTCAAAATATTAAAGTTATTGTTAATAACTTAAAATATTTTTAAATCATCAATATTCTATTTAAATGATTTTTAAATTAATTAAAATCATTTTTAAACCATCACCATTAATATTTAAATATTAATGAAATTATTATTAAAATATTAAAAGTCATTAATTATAACATCAAATATTTTAAAAACATTTTCTCATTTTTAAATTATTTTTAAATCAATAATATCATTTTTAATTCATTTAATTAGTATAATAATTAAATAAATCTAATATCATTAATATTAATTTATTAATGAGAATTCTCCAAAAGTAATGAAAATTATATTTTATAATTCAAAATATTTTCTAACACTTTATTCTTATTTAAAATGATTTTTAAATTAATAAAATCATTTTAACTTATTTATTTAATTTATTAATTAAATAAATCTAATATCATTAATATTAAATTATTAATAAAAATTCTCTAAAATATTAAAAGTCACATTTTATAACTCAAAATATTTTTAAATACTTTATTCTTATTTAAAATGATTTTTATATAATTAAAATCATTTTTCTCTATTTATTTAATACACTAATTAAATAGCATTAATATTCAAATAATTATAAATATTAATGACAAATGTCCCAAATAATTAAAAGTTATTTTGCAGAATTTAAAATGATTTTTAAAACTATTTTTGGTAATTTTTATAATTTAATTCTATTTTTAAATAATTTTCGGAATATTCAGAAAATAAAATAATTCAAAACCGTCGCTAATTGCCTATAGCGACACTAAGCGTCGTTGTTGGTGTTCTTGAGCCTCAAGAACATCGACACAACCGGCAGTCTGGTCAACGTCAATTACACACTTAATTCTTTGTGTAACTCGTTTCTGGGCTTTCTTGAGCATCGATCTTGTAGTTGAAATGTAGTACTACAAGTTCTAATCAACATCGGAATCAAAGAACCAAACATCACGAAGATCTAAGCTCACTAAGTTACTATCGGATTAAATCAGGGTTTTCGGTAACCCAAAACCCGCACGATGCTGTCGACCTTAAGACTTTCCATCTCATTTTAATATAGGTTATGTTCATTAACAAGTCGATAGTATGGTTCGAACATGTAGTACATATGTCAAAAAACATATAGGAATCAACAGATCAGTTAACCAACAACACATTCGCCAGATTAAGTTCAGTCAAATCATGTCAGAAATTATGTTCTTCTGGTTTCTGGGTTTTCCAGAAACGGTGACCATGATCGACAGACCTAGTTTGACCATTCCATTTGCTAGATCTGATGATGGTTTAAAGTATATTAAGGCATGGATCTAAACTCTAGACATCATGCTACAAGTATATTACAAATACATTAACAAATAACATCATAACGTCCAGATCTGGGCCTTCCAATCCAGACATCTAATGACTCTGATTCCTTTTACAGAATAAAGACCTCATACCAGACTACGACTCCAAAACATCAAACAAGGAAAATCAAAAATGCATACCTAATCATGGCTCCTGGCATTAGCTTGTCGCACCACAAATTCGCTTCGAGCGCTTTTGAAAATACCAAATTAAGGCACTTTGATGCTATGGATATATGTTTGATCATCAGAGATCAACATAAAACAACCTCTAGCATGAATCTAAACACATAAATAAATTTTTTTTCTTAACATGTAAAATCAAAAATTGAATTAGGGTTTATACCTCTCTTGTTCAAATCTTGATCTTGATCTTCCAAACTGATATTGGATGATCTAAGGGTTGATTCTAGGACCGATATACTTAAAGGAATTCGAAGCTTTTAGTGAGAGAGGGAGTTGGTAGGAGCAAAAGAGAAAAATGGCAAAGACGTTTATGAATTTTCTCTCTTAATCTATATATATTGCTTGATATGTTGTTCTAGATCTGATATTTTTGGCTGGTGGCTGAATTATTAAGTCACCAAAGTCAACTTACTTGGTAACCCACTAAAGGTTGCTAGCATTTTTACAAGTTACCATTTAAAATATACTAATAGGGCATTTTTGTCATTAGCAAAATATTTTTAATGGCATACATGGAATTTGTCACACCCTTAGGGTTTAACCCTAAGGTTCTAACCCTTAGGTTTTACAACATCAATTCTAGAATTTTCTAATTAGGGTTTCTAAAAAGAAAAAAAATTAGATTTCTAAAATAAAATTACGGTTTTAAATATAAATTAATATTTCTAAAGTATAATTAGGGTTTCCTAATTATATTAACACATACTAATCACTTTAGGCTTACTAATTAGGATTAGGGTTTCCTAATTAGGGGTATTAATTAGAAAAATTAAAAATTAAATTTCTAAATTACAATTAGGTTTCCTAATTAAATTAGGGTTTCCTAATCAAATTAGGGGTTCCTAAACACATTAAGCTCATTAATTAGGATTAGGGTTTCCTAATTAGGGTTTAGGATTCCCGAATTTAAAATTAGGGTTTCCCGACATTCGTTTAGGGTTTCTAATGGTACGTTAGGGCTTCTAATCCTGAAATTAGGATTTCTAATCCCTTATTAGGGTTTATTAATTTTAAACCTTATCCGATCAATCATTGATCAATATCTCTATACAGTACAAACACATACTCTTTAATATAATTATTTTAATTATATTTTCTATTGAATCCCTATCCAGAAATTAGGGTTAGGGATTCTTGTAACACCCCTTTCCCAAAAGGAAAAATGTATGTCACACACAAACATAATAAATACAAACCTCTAATAAATCTTAAAATATCTCCAATAAAATTTAATACCAAATGTGTAAGACCCCAACTTATTATAAATAAAATTAATTTTCCTCTATTTATTATTTTAAAATAGTAAGGGTTGATTTGATTAATGTGGTTAGTTATCGGTAAAATTCGCAAATATTTTAAATTAGTAAGTGGTTATAAAATATTTGTTTTTATCGGAGAATATTCGTTTGGTCATGGAATATTCTTACTGTCGGGGAATATTCAGATTTACGTAGCCAACCTTGTGTGTAATGCATAATGTAAGCGATTGGATGAAGAAAATGACAAGTATAAGTTGTTTATAAATAATTGGCAGTAGTTATTACCGTTAATCTTCGTTGGAATACCCGTTGGTTAAAACAAAGTAATGCGTGTTGTTGCATAGTAAGAAGATACTCAGATTGCACCAATTATTGATTCTTACGTAAGAAGGCACTACTCAATAATTGTTACAATAATTTATCGCTCAAGATTTTATTTTATCGATTCAATAATTTTTGCGTTGATATTTTATAATCGTTGTTTTAATAATTGTCACTACTACAATGATTTTCCATTATCGAAGCAATAATTCATATTATCCTAATAATATTATTAGATAACATTATTTGCAATGTCTAGAAAGTTCTGCTCTAAGGAGAGGTTTGGTCACCTAATTGCAAGTCGAAGTGAGACATCCTTATTGAAAGCCCTTCTTTCCGAACCTACTGGTTGTCGATGATTGTGATTCTAAGAATATTATTTGTGAATAATTAATTATTGATTTATATGATGAGGAAAATATTCATTTTATGTGGATATAGATGGAGAAAATTTTTAAAGTGACAATTGTTGAAAATCGATATTTTATCTTTTCTGATAAAATAATATTTTATTATATTATTATAATATAATAATGATGATATTTTTATAATGAATGTGGGATATATGAGTATATGAGGAGGAAGAATATTTTTGTTGTAAAAGTTATTTAAAACAAGTTAAACATGTGTGTGGGCCCATTTCTTGACTGAAATTAGATTATAGCTTGTAAAATCGCTCGTTTATGGATTTCAGTCAGTTTCTGTTTGGAATTTGGAAAAACTTAAACTTACAAAGTTGTAGAGAATGAAATTTCCTATGGAAAAGACATAAGGTTCGAATTTTTCTAATAAAAGGTCTATTTATTATGAATTATTGAAGTTCCAAAGTTCTGAAATAATTTATTTTTGGAAGTTTTAATTATTATTTTTAAGAAAAAACGGTTTTTGAAAGTTTTGTGAGTTGGTGGGCTATGCTAAATGTGCTGAAATGAGAATTCAAATGGTGCCTATGATTATTTAATAAATATTAATATTTTATTAAATTTTCTGTTTTGGTGTTCTAAGCATTTTTCTATAAATAGGGTGCTTAGGTTATAATTGAAAATCACACCAGAAATTAAAGTTTTCTCTCTCTTTCTCTCTCTATATTATCGAGGGTATTCTTGTGAGTATTTTGATACCTTGAGTGTTGCTATACGGTGCGAGTTCCCTTCAGCACTATATTCAGTATTCTAGTCAGAAGTATTGTCTTTTCGAGGTAAGAGATGTTATTTTCTTCTTAAATGATATTATTTTCTTTAATATCATTATGCCGAAATACTGGTTTGAACTTTTTATCAAATTTGGAACTTTTTGTGTCGGGGTTACTATTCACGATACTCAGACTATTCACCTAAAAAAATGAAATTTTCTTCTTTTTGTTCAAAATATCTATTATGGATACTAGCTTTGATTGTATCCATGTTTTGATCATTCTTGAATTTTACTCCACTATGATTATTTATGAGGTATTTTTGGACATGGATAAACCGAAATACTTAATCTTTAATATTTGTTATTTTGTTTCACCGGATTCGCTTTTCTTTAAAGCATTTTTCATCATCCTCGGCCTAAATGATGATATTATCAATATCTTTGGCCTAGTAGTAAAGATGAATGATTTCGATGAATATCTTTCGCCAGTAGTGCAAAGATGAACAGTGTTTAGATGAACATGACCAATCGATGAATATCTTTGGCAGAAGTGCAAAGATGAATATTTTATTCCAGATATATGTTTATTGATGTTTCAGGGATAAAATATTGACGATGGACTTTTAAATTCATATATAGAAGATAGTAGAATTTATTCTCTATTTAACTCTTCTAATGAATTATTATTTCCGCTGCGAATATTGATTTAAAATTTGTTGTCTATTGTATTCTATTAGATTTTTTCCTGTTGAAGACTAACGATAATTTATTCTATATTATCTTGGTCATAATATTCTTTACTGGGCTAGTTGAGCTCACCTTTTCCTTTTTGTTCCAATTTTCTTCTCGTGAGGCTAGAATGTAACGAGTACTAGTCAAAAATGGAATGAAGGTTCTAGAAAGTCGCTTTAGTAGTCCTCACCATTTTTGTAAAATAATGTATCAATAATTGTAATGAGGACTTATTTGAGTGTGGATATTGTCTAGATGACAATATTTGTATTTAAACTCACAGTTTTAATGTTGTATTAATAAAGTTGTAGTTGTTTCTGTACCATGTATTTTGACGACTCAGAATGGGTGTTGTATACCTATTTTGGGGGCGTCACAATTGGTATCAGAGCTTAGAGATATGATCTCTGGAGGAGATCGGGGAATAGAACTAGGAGTGGAGAGAAGAGTAAATCCTTCGCTAGTGTGTCCTACCTAATCTTATTTGTTGGTCAGTCATAATATAGGGATATTATATGATTTGTTAAATTAACCCTTGTTTTATGGCAGTATTTGAGAATGTCGACTGAGAATTTTAACAGTGGAGTAAATGAGACCGTGGAGACACTTTTGCTCACCAATGAGGAGAACGTGCAACAGGCTGGCAATGTTCCTCCTGTAAACAACACTACTGAGTAGACGATGAACGATGAGATGTTTAGAAGCTTTTTGCGATTCATACAAAACCAGACGAAGGAGATTCTTGTTCAAAATACAGGTGGAAACAATGGCAACGCACAGCTTGGTCACAAATGCAGCGATTCAAAGAGTCGGGACCACCGAATTCTGGGAAAGCCGATCCGATTAAAGGCGAGACGTGGGTCAAGAAAATTACCAAGATATTCGATGTCTTGGGATGCACGGAGGAACAAAAAGTTCCATTCGCCACTTTTATGTTCCGTAATGAGGCAGATTATTGGTGGGAATCTGTGAAGCGTACCCATCTAGCCGTACTCAGCATGTCTTGGGAGAAATTTCAGAAACTGGTCAATGACAAATACTTTCTTGAAAGTGTTCGTTATATGAAGGACGTAGAGTTTATTAGATTGGAACAAAATAACATGACGGTGTCCCAGTACGAGGCAAAGTTCGCGGAGTTATCCAGGTTTGTACCTCATTTGGTGGAGAATGAGGAACGTATGACGCAGATGTTTTTGAGAGGTTTGAAACCCGACATACGTCAATATCTCACTTCTCATAAATTTTTTCTCTATTCAGATGTTGTCAACAGGGCTCAATTATTAGAGCGAGATAACGAGTACGGTCAACCGAGGGACCATAATCAGGATCATACCAGTGACAGCAGTCATCAGAACAATGAGAACCAGCGGAGAAAGAAAAATACGGACAAGAGAGACAACCACTCTGGTGGTAATCGTGGCCATGAGAATAGAAGAAGCGAGTCGGGAAGAGATTTGAAAAAGAGGAGATTCAACAATGGCTATAGGAAGACGTCAGCACCAACAACAACTGGTTTCAAGGGAGGAGAACGACCACCGGTCATATGCTATAAGTTCAGAAAAGAAGGACATATCAGCCCAAACTTCCCACAACAGTTTAAGGTATGTTATAATTGTGGAAAGGAAGGACATATCACTCGAGATTGCACTGTAGCGAAACCAAGTCCAGCGGGGATGGTGACTCAAAAGGCTATCCCAGAAAAGTCAAAGTCAACAGTTCCTAGAAGAGCGTTTGTTGTGACTGGTCAACATGCGAGGAACCCAAACTAGGTGATCACGGGTAAGCTAATTATAAATTCATACAAAGTTTATACATTAATAGATACCGGTGCTACCTATTCATTTATTTTTCCTGCTTGTGCTCAACGTTTAAACTTGACTCCAATGAAATTAGACTTTGATTTATCTGTGGAGGCTCCGTTAGGAGAAACTTTCATCACATCCACTGTTTATAAATCTTGTTTGATCCAAGTTGGCACCATCACCTTACTTGTTGACCTTATCTCTTTAAAGATACTTGCATTTGACGTGATTTTAGGGATTGATTGGTTAACTACTCATCATGCCAAAATTGATTGTTTTCGTAAGGTTATTAGTTTTCATATTCCTAACCAAACTGTTGTTCGAATTCAAACAACTAAACCATTAAAATCAATCATTGTCATATCAAGTCAAAAAGATATTCGTTTATTGAAAAACGGATGTCAAGCTTTCTTAGCCCATGTTATGGATTTGAATAAAGACACGTCAGATTTGAATAATATTCCTTCTGTTATTGACTTTCCTGACGTATTTCCTGAAGAACTTCTTGGTCTACCCCCAGAACGTGAAGTTGAATTATATATTGATCTTGAACCTGGTACAAAGCCCATTTCTAAAACCCCATATCGAATGGCTCCTATTGAACTTCAGGAGCTGAAGGTCCAACTACAGGAGTTGTTGGACATCGGTTTCATTCGTCCTAGTACATCTCCTTGGGTTGCTCCTGTTTTATTTGTAAAGAAGAAAGATGAGAGTGTGCGACTTTGTATTGATTACCGGGAATTGAACCATGTTACCATCAAGAATAGGTATCCGCTACCTCGTATTGATGACCTGTTTGACCAGTTGCAAGGAGCACAATTCTTTTCAAAGATCGATCTTTGTTTTGGATATCATCAGCTGAAGGTTAAAACTTAGGATACTCCAAAGACTGCCTTCAGAACTCGGTACGGGCATTATGAATTCCTAGTCATGTGTTTTGGATTGACTAATGCTTCTGTGGCTTTCATGGATATGATGAACTGAGTATTCAAGGATTATGTGGATCAGTTCGTTGTTGTCTTTATTGATGACATCCTCATATATTCCAAAGTCGTGAAGATCATGAGCACCATTTGAAGTCGGTAATCGCAGAGGCTTCATGATAACAAGCTATATGCCAAGTCAAGAAATGCGAGTTCGCTTGAGGAAGTAGCATTCCATGGGCACATGGTGTCAAAACATGGAGTATCTGCTGACCCGTGAAGATTGAAGCAATACAAAGTTGAAGCAACCAAATCGATGACCGGTCACGTAGCTTTTTGGGCTTAGCCGGGTTATTATCGAGATTTGTGGAAGGATTTTCTCGAATCGCTACTCTGCTAACTCAAATTGACTCGTAAAGATAAAAAAATTTGATGGAGCAAGGAATACGAGAAGAGTTTCCAAGATCTCAAGAGGAGACTCATTTCTAAGCACCTTTTTTCGACAATACCATCTAGTTCGGATGGATTTGTTATCTGATGATGATGCTTGTGCAAAGGGTTAGGATGTGTTCTCATGCAATGTGGAAAGTCATAGCCTATGCCTCGCGACAACTTAAAGAATATGAGAGGAATTATCCTACTCATGATCTAGAGTTAGCAACAACAAGTTTCAAGCTAAAGATCCGAGGCACTATCTATATGGGGAAAAAAGTGGAGATATATTCGCACCATAAAAGCCTCAAATATTTCCTCACCCAAAAGGAACCCAACATGCGGCAAAACGACGCTGGCTCGAAATGTTGAAAGATCTACGACCACACCATTCAATACCATCCCGAAAATCGAATGTAGTACGCCGCGCGTTGAGTGGAAGATCATATGTCGAACGAAAAGCGATGTTGTTAACACAAAGGCCTATTTTGTGTGATTTACAAAAGATGAAGATAGAATTCAAGACTCGGGGACCCATACAATGATATCAAGTATCGTATAGAACCAACTTTAATCGAAAAAGTTAAAGTTGCTCAAAGCCACGTAATCTTTGAGTCGATGTGTATGAAGAAGAAAGTGCAAGAAGGTGTTATTCCGTAAGCAAGAATCGATGAAGAAGGAATACTTCGAGTCCACTCCAGACTTTGTGTTCCTAACGATTCTGATTTGAAGTACAAGATCATGATGGAGGCACATAATACACCGTTTATAATCCGTCCTGGAAGTAACAAAATTTATCGTGATCTTCGACATACATTTTGGTGGAACAATATGAAGAGAGAGATTGCAAAGTTTATCTCGAGGTGTTTAACTTGTCAACGTGTAAAGGCGGAGCATCAAGTGCCAAAGGGTCCATTGCAACCACTTGAGATTCCAAAATGGAAGTGGGAACACATTACCATGGATTTCGTTATGGGTCTTCCCACGGTTTCTCAAGGCATAAATGCTATTTGGGTTATTGTTGATAGATTAACCAAGTCTACTCATTCCTTGCCGATACGGGAGACTTATTCCCTTGAACGTCTTGCTAGTATGTACGTGAATGAGATTGTGAGGTTGCATGGCATGCCAGTATCCATAGTTTTGGATCGTGACCCAAGATTCACTTCAAGATTTTGGGTTAGCTTGCAAAAAGCTATGGGCACGAATTTACGGTTCAGTTCGGCATAACATCCTCAAACGGACGGGCAATCAGAGAGGACTATTCAAACTCTTGAAGATCTATTAAGACTCTGTGTCCTAGACTTCAATGGCAGTTGGGATAAGTATTTACCGTTGGTGTAATTCTCCTACAACAACAGTTATAAGGCAAGTATAGGTGTGGCTCCATTCGAAGCATTGTATGGACGAAAGTGTCGCTCTCCAATATGTTAGGATGAGGTGGGTGAAGCAACATTGTTGGGACCCGAGTTGGTACGTATGACTACGTAAAAGATCCAAATGATTCGACAACGATACAAACCAAGCATAGATCAACAAAAGAGTTATGCTGGATCTTCATCGAAAGGACGTGGAATTTAGTATTGGGGATCATGTATTATTGTGTGTTGCTCCATGGAAAGAAGTTACAAGATTTGGGAAGAGAGGAAAGCTCAATCCACGATTTATTGGTCCATTTTAGATTCTTGACCGAGTAGGAAATGTGACCTATAGACTCGTGTTACCTCTAAGTATGTCTCATGTTCATATTGTTTTTCATATATCTGTGCTACGTAAATATGTGAAAGACCCAAACCACGTTATTGAGTTAGAACCTGACGAGATAGTCAAGACTTAACGTCTTTAAGAGGTACCTGTCAAGATCTTGGATAGGAAGGAGCATGTCCTACGCACGAAGGTCATACCACAAGTTAAAGTTTTATGGAGAAACCATGCTATTGAGGAAATGACCTGGGAGTTGGAAACGGAAATTAAAGAGAGGTATCCTCATCTTTTCGAAACACCAGGTACGTATGTCAATTTTGAGGATGAAATTTCATAAGGAAGGAGGTTGTAAGATCCCAACTTATTATAAATAAAATTAAATTTCCTCTATTTATTATTTTGAAATAGTAAGGGTTGATTTGATTAATGTGGTTAGTTATGGGTAAAATGCGCAAATATTTTAAATAAGTAAGTGGTTATAAAATATTCATTTTTATCAGAGAATATTCGTTTGTTCGTGGAATATTCTTACTATAGGGGAATATTCGTATTTATGATGGCCAAATTTGTGTGGGCCCCATAACGGCGAAAGCCATTGATGAAGAAAACGACAAGTATAACTTATTTATAAATAACTACGTAGTTGTTACCGCTAATCACCGTTGGAATACCTAGTGGTTAAAACACGAATACGCTTGTTGTTGCATAGTAGCACCAGTATTGAACCAATTATTGATTCTTACGTAAGAAGGCACTACTCAATAATTGTTACAAAGAATTACCGCTCAAAGATTTTATTTTATTGATTCAATAATTGTTGCGTTGATATTTTATATTACTGTTGTTTCAATAATTGTCACTACACAGTATTTTCCATTATTGAAGCAATAATTCATATTATCTGAATAATATTATTAGATAACATTATTGGCAATGTCTAGAAAGTTATGTCTAAGGAGAGGTTTGGTCACATAATTAAGCTACCAAGAAGGAGAAATCCTTATCGAAAGCCCCTCTTTCCTGTAGAACCCGCCTTTGTCATCGATTGTGATTCTAAGTAATATTATTTGTGAATAATTAATTATTGATTTATATGATGAGGAAAATATTCATTTTATGTGGATATAGATGGAGAAAATTTTTAAAGTGACAATGGTTGAAAATTAATATTTTATCTATTCTGATAAATAATATTTTATTATATTATTATAATATAATAATGATGATATTTTTACAATGAATATGGGATATATGAGTATATGAGGAGGAAGAGTATTTTTGTTTCAAAAGTTGTTTAAAACATGTTAAACATGTCTGTGGGCCCATTTCTTGACTGAAATTTGATTTTAGCCTGTAAAATTGCCCGTTTGTGGATTTCGGTCAGTTTCTGTTTGGAATTTGGAAAAACTTAAACTTACAAAGTTATAGAGAATGGAATTTCCAATGGAAAAGACATAAGGTTTGAATTTTTCTGATAAAAGGTCTATTTATTATGAATTATTGAAGTTCCGAAATAATTGATTTTTGGAAGTTTTAATTATTATTTTTCAGAAAAACGTTTTTTGAAATTTTTGTGAGTTAGTGGGCTATGCTAAATGTGCTAAAATGAGAATTCAAATGGTGCGTATGATTATTTAATAAATATTAATATTTTATTAAATTTTCTGTTTTGGTGTTCTAAGCATTTTTCTATAAATAGAGTGCTTAGGTTAGAATTGAAAATCACACCAGAAAATAAGGTTTTCTCTCTCTATATTATCGAGCATATTCTTGTGAGTATTTTGATACCTTGAGTGTTGCTATACGGTGCGAGTTCCCTTCAACACTATATTCAGTATTCTAGTCAGAAGTACTGTCTTTTCGAGGTAAGGGATGTTATTTTCTTCTTAAATGATATTATTTTCTTCAATATCATTATGCCGAAATACTGCTTTTAACTTTTTATCAAACTTGGAACTTTTTGTGTTGGGATTACTATTCACGATACTCAAGACTATTCACGTGATACTATACATTATTCACTTTAATACATTACTTATTCAATAATTTTTTTTGAAATTTTCTTCTTTTTGTTGAAAATATCTATTATGGATACTAGCTTTGATTGTATCCATGTTTTAATCATTCTTGAATTTTACTCCACTATGATTATTTATGAGGTATTTTTGGACATGGATAAACGAAAATACGAATCTTTAATATTTATTATTTTGTTTCACTGGATTCGTTTTCTTTAAAACATTTTTCATCATCCTCAGTCCTAAATGATGATACTACTGAATATATTTGGTCTATAGTGCAAAGATGAATGATTTCTGATGAATATCTTTGGCCCGTAGTGCAAAGATGAACAGGTCTTTAGATGAACATGACCAACTGATGAATATCTTTGGCCTGTAGTGCAAAGATGAATATTTGATTCCAGATATATGTTGATTGATGTTACAGAGATAAAATATTGACGATAGACTTTTAAATTCATATATAGAAGATAGTAGATTTTATTCTCTATTTAACTCTTCTAGTGAATTATTATTTCCGCTGCGAATATTGATTTAAAATTTTTTGTCTATTGTATTCTATTAGATTTTTCCCTGTTGAAGACTAACGATAATTTATTCTATATTATCTTGGTCATAATATTCTTAACTGGGCTAGTTGAGCTCACCCTTTTCCTTTTTGTTCCATTTTTCTTCTCAGGAGAGAATGTAGCGAGTACTAGTCGGGGTATGGAATGAAGGTTCTTGTGATAACCCGGGATTTCGAATAATCCAAAATTTGCGAATAATTTTTTTTTTTTAATATTAATATTAATTATCAATTTTGTAACAAATATCTGTGATACGAGTCTCGAGAAAGTTAATTTGTGTATTGACTAATAAATTAGAGTAGAGTTGTGCTTAACAAGATTAGAAACACTAATCGAAAGCCGGGAAACCCTAATTTCATATTCGGGAATCCTAAACCCTAAATTAGGAAACCCTAATCCTAATTGGTAATTATAAGGTGTGTATTAAACTTAGATATGATTAGAAAACCCTAATTATATTTTTAGTTATCTTAATTGCCATTTTACAAACTCTAATTGTAATTTAAAAAATTTATTTTTCTAATTAAAACCCTAATTCGTGGGTTATAAACCCTAATGACCATTTTGACCCTAATTGCTAAATTAAACAATTTTAATTAGGAATATTAATCCTAATTAGCAAGATTTAATTTTATGATTAGGAAATATTATTATAATTATTGAATCCTAATTATAATTTTTGGAATATTAATTTTCTATTTTGAAAATCGAATTTTGAAAATTTTGGAAATTAAATTGCAAACCTAAAGGGTTTAAACCCTAAACCCTAAAGGGTCTAAACCCTAAACCCTAACCCAAACCCTAAACCCTAAGGGTTTGTGCATTTGTCAAGATTGCCATTAAATTCATTTTGCAAGTTACTAAAATACCCTTTTTACATTTTAAATGAGCTAACTTGTAAAATTGGCTAAAACTTTAGTTGTTCACCAACTATTTTGACCAAGGTGACTTAACTTACTAGCAAATCAACCTCTAATGGACAGCTAGCAGATCATTCATTGCATCTAAGTGATTATAGAAGAGATTTAGAGAGAGAAAGTCATCAAAAGTTGGTTATTTTCACTCAAACACTCGACTCACTCTTGTTCTCTCTAACCCTCCGAATTCATCAAGAAATTCAGTCCCAATTTCAGTTCCTAGATCAAGCATATTCATGAAAGAAGGTATAACCCTAATTTGACATTTGATCTTGTATGCTAAGAAAATTTTTGTGTTTTTGTGTTTAGATCTTTGCTAGAGGATGTTTTATGTTGATCTGTGATGATCAAACATATATCCATAGCATCAAAATGCCTTAATTTGGTGTTTTTCCAAAACTGTCAAGAACACGATTTGTGGTCTGACAAGCAAATGTTAGGAGCCACAGATCCGTGTATGTTTATGATTTTTCTTGTTTGATGTTTTGGATCGGTAGTCTGACATGAGGACTGTAATCTGGAAGTTGAATCGCAGCCATTCCATTTCCAGATTGCACAATATTCATGGTCAAAGTGAGTTCACCGGCGTTGACCATGAACTTTCTGGGTAACCCAGAAAGTGAAGATCAACGTCTGACAATGATTTCAAGCTTCCATATCTGTCAGTATGTTCGTGTTATGATGTTGTTGTTGTAACTAATTTGGAGCTTGTTAGTTTGAATCTAGATCCACAGTTTTAGATCTTACAAAAATACAATATATTAAGTGTAGTAAGTGGTCAAACTAGGCCTCACGTTCACGTTTTAAGTTTCTAGAAAAGCCAGAAACGGTATGAACGAACTTTCTGACAAGCTTTGATAGAGCCATAAAGTATGAATCTGTTGTTGTTGGACTTATCTATTGTTATCTAGTTGTTCCTTGACACGAGAACTACATGTATGAACAAAGAAATCACATGAAACATGACCAAAACACTATAAAAATGGAGCCTCAATATGGCAGGTTAGGACTTCCTGGGTTTCTGGGTTACCCAGAAAACCCAGCAATACTCTGACAACTACTTTGGTAGATCCGATCTCCTTGTTGTTGTGTTTTATGAACCAACTTGTTGGTGTTAATCGTAGTCCTACATGTGGACTACAAGATCTAAGTGTTAGATTTGACATAAACATGATAAGCAGAAAATTACACACAGTCGAACGTGCACCCTTGATCACTGTCTGACAGTGTTCTTGAGCACCAAGAACACCTAAGGCGACAGACAAGTGTCGCTAATGGACTTTAGCGACGGTTTATTTAATTTTTCAATTTCTGATTTTTCAAAAATTATTTAAAAATAGAAATAAATTCAAAAAATTACCAAAAATGTTTTTAAAATTTATTTTAAATTATGAAAAATAATTTTTGACTAATTGGAATATTTTTCTTTAATATTTATAATTATTTAAATATTAAAAGTATTTAATTTATTTAATTAGTGTATTAAATAAATTAGAGAAAAATGATTTAATATTATGAAAAATCATTTTAAATAAGAATAATGTATTTAAAAATATTTTGAATTATAAAATATAATTTTCAATATTTTGGAGAATTCTTATTAATAAATAAATATTAATGATATTAGATTATTTATTTATTATATTAAATAAATGAATTAAAAATGATTTTATTAATTTAAAAATCATTTAAAAATGAGAAAAATGATTTAAAAGTATTTTAAGTTATAATAAGGACTTTTAATATTTGATAATAATTTCATTAATATTTAAATATTAATGGTGATGATTTAAAATGATTTTAATTACTTTAAAAATCATTTAAGTATAATATTAATGATTTAAAAATATTTTAAGTTATTAATAATAACTTTAATATTTTGACAAGTATGTTATTAATATTTTTATATTATTAGATATCAATGATGGTAAGATTATTTGATAATTAAATCATTTAAAAATGATTTAAGTGTTTGAAAAATTATTATAAATTATAATAATTGTTTGAAAATTATTAAAAGCTTCCGAAAAATATTATAAACAATATTTAACTTATCTAAAATAATATTGAAGCTTAGAGACCAAGTTTAGTTGACAGTCAATGTGTCAATTGTCGTATAGGGCGACCAGAACACCGAGAATGGACCGAAGTCCAACCAGACCGAACTAGTTAGACTTGTTAAGTGTTTATATAGGTTATAAACACTAATGTGGCTATGTGGTAATGTGTCTAGAGAAGTTTGACCGTAAAATACGATTGTTACGTGTTATAAATAATTGTGCTAATTGTGAGACCGATTGTTGAATATAGGTCTTACTTAACGCAGCTTAATTATATTGTGTAGCAAGAATCAACGCTAAGGCAAGTTTCCTAACTCAACCTTGAGTTATATTCATTCAATTATTATAATGGTTAATTATTGCTAATTATACCATTTCCAGGGAATTTATTGTTGATTATTCGCAGTTAGTGTATGATTAATATTTCAAATTGAATTACTAATTCGGAGAAAATACATTTATAGAATAACTGTTGTTGGATATTCATATTCGTAGAAGATAGAATTGTCAGTACAGATTATTCCTGTTTATTGTCAAATTATGTTGAGAAATGTCTTAACTAATTATTCTCTAGACGAACATTTGTTAGAACTTGATAAATTCAAGAAAAGAATTCAATTGTTATTGGTAGATCGATGCCAATTATTTCGGTTAGATCGATAAGTAAATAGAATTTGAAATCACAGTATTTCGTTGTTAAATCAAAATCTTGATTGAGACTAAGAAGAACAACCTTTTATATAAAGGGAACATTTTGGGTCGTATATTCGACCATTGCGCGCTGTTAAGTATTATGCATAATATAGGGTACAAGGAGTTGGCCAGCTCTAAGTACTTGCAGAGGGGTATGATTTAATCTTTATGGTTATCTGATACTCCTGCGTATGTATCAAAGTAAATCTTTGATAGATACCCTAGAAAATAAGTTCAAAGATCTGGTGAGATCACTCAGCATAAATTTGGAAAACATTCCACTTAGCTATTTCAAAGAATTAATTCTTGATTATTCATTGAATATCGTAGAAAACTTTGAAAGCGTTGTACTATTTCATTATCAGATTATTGTAGCGGAGAATGTTAGAACAATTGATATTGATTTCTTTACCTTTATTGTATGTCTTAACTTGCAGGGAAAACTTGTTGCTCACCCTTGCTATAAATAAAACTTTTCAGCTAGGGATGAAGTTGCAGAAGGTATTGCGAAGAAGAACAAGGGAAAATGCATAGTTATAAATTAGTTATGATGAACAATATTATTATGCTGTATTGTATTGTAAACCCTTTTTGTGTATCTAAGGGGTATTTCTGTAATGTTAAGGTTAGTGGACCTGGGACTTATGTATTAACAACTTATGTTAATGACTTTTGTATTCCTATTTATATATATATGAATGGGTAGTTAAATGGTATTATATTGTGGATCTTGAACACCAAACTCGGGGGTCAGGTAACCTGAATTTGGGGGTGTCACAGTTCTAGAAAGTCGTTTTAGTAGTCCTCACCATTTTTGTAAAATAATGTATCAATAATTGTAATGAGGACTTATTTGAGTGTGGATATTGTCTAGATGATAATATTTGTATTTAAACTCACAGTTTCTATGTTGTATTAATAAAGATGTAGTTGTTTCTGTACCATGTATTTTGACGACTCAGAATGGGAGTTGTATACCTATTTTGGGGGCGTCACAAAATGTCACATACTCCAATTTAAATAGAAGGAACTTCACATTTACATAGTCTCTAAAATAGGTCCCAAAACATCCAATTACAAAATATTAGGAAAACCAAGTCTAATAATATTCTCAAAAGCTAATCTCTACTCATTTGGATCAAAGGTAGCTCTCATCCCCCAAATCCTGATCACCCCTGATTATCTGCCGAAAAAAGAATACAGCGTGAGCCAATTGCCCAGTACGAATATAAAAATGCATATATATATAAACAATATATATATGTACCGAAAGAAATGAATGAACGAACAATTACAACTACTAACTAAACATGAATATATCAAAATTGGTGAGACAAGGTACAAATGATTAACATTGTCGAACCGAAAACTATAGTCAAAAGAATTCCAAACAAAATATTGCTGAATCAAATGGTTATAAGGTAACAATTTCATACTGAGCTCAAATACAAATAGCCAAAGGCTAACAAAATACATCGGTACCATAATGTATACAAATCAAATCGGATAGTACACACGACACATACGTCACTAATCCGCCAAATAAATCAAATCAAATCAAATACTGGGTCGACCCATACATATCCTCAACAAATATATCAAATGGCCAAAGCTCATACCCAGAGCATACAAAAGGATACGCCATGGACTAATCACACCGCCACGGAAGGTGCCACACCCTTCTGTCAAGAGGACATGCCTGTGGTACCCCCACAGGTGGTTAGCTCAAGTATACCCTAAGGATCAAACTACAAAATGTAAGCCAAAAGGGGTTCAAATCACAACGTTTACATGATCATATTCAAATGAAATCGAATTATCAAATACAAATATTATTGATTATCACAATATATCAATGATCAAAATAACTCCTGAATGTGAACAAAAATATACGAACAATGGTACAAACGAATAAAGTCTCCAAAACATATTGACACGATTAACTAGGTCAAAGAGTACAAATTCGAATTCTAATATCAATGCCAAAATGAAACTATCTCAATAATTTTAACAACAAAGAATAATCCTGAGAGACAATACCAAATTTCTAAACGAGTACAAACGAACGAATTAAATTTAAAGGAGTATCGTTGAAAAAGTACGGAATCCGTACCTTAATATAGTACCAAAATAATTCGCCCGAAGAAAGGAAGCAGTGGAGCTAGCGGAGGCCATGGAGGAGGGAGCAAGTTAATGGTTGGTGGACCTGCACAACCCAACCGATCGATCGCTCGAACCTTTAACATGACTGTCCAGGACGCATTGGCTGCGAAGGACTTGGTGTCAGGTATAATCCAAATCAATAATATAAATGCTTATGTATTATTTGATTTGGGTGTCACATGTTCTTTTGTATCTGAAGAATTTTCTAATAAATTTAGTACACCCCGAGAACGTTTAGAAGATTCCTTGAACATAGAGGTTGCGAATAAGAAAATAATCCCTGTAGAATAAGTTTATCATAATTGTCGCACAAGCGTTAGAGAACATGAACTGAGCATATACTTGATTCCTATTAGACTGGGAGAATTTGATGTAATACTGGGAATGGATTGGTTATATAACCATGCATCGATAATTGACTGTCAGAACAAGTGTGTGAACCTTTAGACTCTGAGTAAGTCTAATGTAGTGTTTCATGGTAGCTCATCGCTTAAGCAATCATGTTGCGTTACGATGATGCAGGCCAAGAAGTTGTTAAGGAAAGGATGTGTAGGTTATTTAGCTTACATCGTAGATACTCGGAAAAATGGGGTAGAGATTAAAGATATACCCGTAGTGAATAAATTTCAAGACGTGTTTCCGGACGATCTTCCTGGTCTTCTGCCAGACAGAGAAATTGAATTCGTAATAGACTTAGCACTAGGAAAGGCACCGATTTTGAAGGCTACACATCGTATGGCGCCAGTAGAAATGAAGGAATTGATGATACAACTTCAAGAGCTATTAGATAAGGGTTACATTCGACCGAGTGTGTCTCCTTGGGGAGCACCAGTGTTATTCGAGAACAAAAAGGATGGATCGATGAGGCTCTGTATCGATTATCGAGAATTGAACAGAGTAATGATTAAGAATTGATATCCATTACCGAGGATAGACGACTTGTTTGATCAACTGAAGGGAGAAAAATGTTTCTCAA
Organism: Panax ginseng; assembly: GCA_020205605.1. NCBI lineage: Eukaryota > Viridiplantae > Streptophyta > Magnoliopsida > Apiales > Araliaceae > Panax > Panax ginseng. Next base: position 26,619,154 of record CM035143.1, read on the forward strand.
AAATCGATTTACGGACAGGATATCATCAACTGAAAGTGCGGGATAAGGACATACCAAAAACTGTGTTTCGAACCCGTTATAGACATTACGAGTTTTTGGTAATGCCATTCGGTTTAACTAATGCTCCGGCAGCATTCATGAACTTGATGAATCTAGTTTTCAAGCCATACTTGGAAAAATTTGTAGTAGTTTTCATCGACGACATTTTGATCTACTCAAAGACAGAGGAAGAACACGTCGAACATCTGAAGATTATTTTGGTGGCACTGCAAAGGGAGGAGATGTATGCGTAGTTTTCAAAATGCGAATTTTGGATGAAGAAGGTTCAATTCTTAGGCCACGTGGTGGATGAGAATGGGATCTCAGTAGACCCCGAAAAGGATGAAGCGGTAAGTAGTTGGGATCAACCGAGAACACCAACAGAGGTGAGGAGTTTCCTAGGGTTATCAGGGTATTATCGAAGATTCATCCAAGATTTTTCTAAGATAGCGACCCCGTTGACTAATCTGACGAGGAAGACGGTAAAATTCGTATGGACTGACAAATGCGAGGAGAGTTTTCAGTAGTTGAAGAGGAGGTTAAGCGAGGCAGCTGTATTATCCTTACCAGATAATACGGGAGGATTTGTAGTGTATAGTGATGCATCGCATAGAGGACTGGGTTGTGTGCTAATGCAGCATGGCAAGGTCATTGGATATGCGTCACGATAATTAAAGGATTACGAAAAATGATACCCTACTCGCGACTTGGAGTTAGCGGCAATAGTTTTTGCTTTAAAGATCTAGAGACATTATTTGTACGGGGAGAAATATGAGATATACACGGACCACAAAAGTCTGAAATATATCTTCACACGGAAGGAGTTGAATATGCGTCAGAGGAGGTGGTTAGAACTAATCAAAGATTATGACTGTGACATTCTTTATCACCAGGGGAAGGCAAACGTAGTTTCCAACGCTCTGAGCAGGAAAGGAAGGGAGAAATTGTTTCAACTGATGACTTAGGAGGAGTTAATAAGAGATATGGAGAAGTTGGAAATAGAAGTGAAGGGACCCGAGGGGTCTGAGGAGAATTTTTTTGTAATGGAAGCTTGTCCGACATTGTTGGATAGAGTAAAGGAAGCACAGGGGAAAGATGAAGAATGAGAGAAAATCAGGAAAAGAATTACGTAAAATGATGAAGAAAAATTTCGAATAGATAAAGACGGTATTTCTAGATTCGAAGGGAGAGTGTGAGTATCGGCAGTAACCGAGTTGAGAGAGGAGATTTTGCACGAAGCACACAATACGACATATTTCGTTCATCTGGGAGGCACTAAGATGTATCGAGACTTGAGACAACATTTTTGGTGGTCCAATTTGAAACGGGAAGTCGTAGAGTGCGTTAGTAGATGTTTGACTTGTTAACGCATAAAAGCATAACATCAATGGCCGAGTGTCTTGCTACAACCATTGGAAATACCATAGTGGAAATGGGAGCATATTACGATGGATTTCGTGGTAGGACTTCCGGTCACACAAAAAGGATTTGATGCCATTTGGGTTATCGTGGATCGACTTACAAAGACCGCACATTTTCTACCAATCAAGATCCGCTACAGTTTGAATCAGTTAGCAAGTCTGTACGTAAAGGAGATTGTTTCACGACATGGAGTGTCGGTATCGATTGTTTCTGACCAAGACACGCGTTTTACGTCAAAATTCTAGAAAAGCTTACAAGGGAGGATGAGAACCCAGTTAAGGTTAAGTACTGCTTATCATCCTCAGACAGACGAACAAAGTGAGCGAACAATACAAATGCTAGAGGATATGCTTAGAACTTGCATGATGGACTTCAAGGTAAATTGGGATGACCACCTACCCTTAGTCGAATTTGCGTATAATAATAGTTAGCATACGAGTATCGGCATGCCACCATACAAAGCTCTTTAAGGGAAGAAAGTGCAAAACGCCATTATGTTGGGATGAAGTCAGAGAACGACAAATACTCGGACCATAGTTAGTACAACAAACCGCGGAGGTGGTGATGGTAATAAGGGCTAGACTTGTTGCAGCTCAAGATTGCAATAAAAAGTATGCAGATTTGCATCGACAAGACCGAGACTTTGAAGTCGGCAGCTTTTTATTCCTTAAGGTATCTCCATGGAAGGGAAAAATCTGTTTTGCCAAGAGAGGGAAACTAAGTCCAAGATTCATAGGACCATTCAAGATACTCAAGTGAGTGGGCGAAGTAGCGTATAAAGTTGCACTACCACCTGAGTTGGAGCACATCCATAACGTGTTTCACATATCCGTGTTATGTCCATACAAGCCTGACTACAAGCACGTGATTTCTTATGAACCCATTCAAGTGGAGAAGAATTTAGCATATGAAGAAATTCCTGTCACAGTTCTAGATAGAAAAGAGAAAACTTTAAGAAAAAAAGTCATTTCTTCTGTAAAAGTGCTTTCGCGTAACCACGATGTCGAGGATGTGACACCCCCAAAATAAGTATATATCACCTATTCTCCGGAGTCAAATTTCTCCGGAGTCAAATTTAATGGTTGAGCGCAAGTAGGAGAAATAAAAGAATGGGTAGAACCGGTATCAAATAAAGTATAGACTTCGCTAGAGTTTATGATAAGCTTACTCGTGATGACCTCATTCAGGTTCCTTGCTTCTACGGGAGGTCACAACAAACGCTCTCCTCACACTACCGGCTTTGACTTTTCTCGGACTGACCTTTGGTGCCTCCATCCTAGTTTGAACTTGTCTTCTGGGAATGACAAAATCAAAGCTAAGTGACCTTCTCTTCCACAATTATAACATGCTTTGGACGACATCACGCGATTTTGGACTGATGTGTCGCTCCCCTCCACATTTGAAGCATATGATAGGTGGTCATTCTCCTTCCTTAACAACGGGTGCTGGTGCTGACGTCTTTCCATCATTGTTGAATCTCCTCTTCTTGAAATGTCCATTCTTATTGTTTTGGCCCTGATTACCACTGAAGTGGTTACCATTTCTGGCATGTTGATTCCCTCCATGCTTGTTGTCATCGCTTCGATGACTGTTCTCGCTGGTATTATCATTTTGCTGGCTGCTCTCTTTTGGTTACGTTAACTCGTTATCGCGCTCCACTAACTGAGCCCTATTTACAATATCTGAATACAAACACAATTTATGAGAAATAAGATGTTGATGTATCTTCGGCTTCAAACCTCTTAAAAACATCCGCGTCATTCTCTCTTCATTATCCACCAAGTGGGACGCAAACTGGGACAACTTGGCAAACTTTGCTTCGTACTGCGACAGGGTCATATTATTCTGTTCCAACTTGATGAACTCCACCTCCTTCATGTGACGAATACTTTCGGGAAAGTACTTATCGTTGAATAGTTCTTGGAACTTCTCCCAAGACATTTTCAGTACGACAAGTTGAGTACGCTTTACCGATTCCCACAAGTAATCTGTCTCTTCTCGCAACATAAAGGTGGCAAAGGGAACCTTTTGGTCCTCGGAGCATCCCAAGACATCAAATATCTTGGTGATCTACTTTATCCATGCTTCTGCCTTAAGTGGTTTTGGCTCTCCAATAAACTCCGATGGTCCCAGCTCCTTGAACTGTTTAGCGGTGACCGTCCGAGAGTTTCCAGTGGTTCAACCTACATTTTGGACAGGAGCCGCTCTCGCCTGTTGTTGCATTAATTGCAAAAAGCCTCTGAACATTCCATCATTCATCATTTGGTCAGTGTTGTTGTTTGCATGAGGATTGTCGCCTTCCAGATGCACATTATCCTGATTATTGATATGTGGTGAATCAACGGTCGCCTGTGCTCCATTGCTATTCTCAACATTCTCGGATGTCATTTTTAGATACTGCAACAAAACAAAAGGTTAATTGACATGTAACATATTATCCCTATATTCTGACCGACCAATTAAATACCAAAAAAAACTTAGATAGGTCATACTAGCGAAGGAATTCCCCGTCTCTCCCCTCCTAGTTCTATTCTCACATCTTAGCCAAGGATCATATCCCTAAGCTCTGATACCAACTGTGATGCCCCAAAAATAGGTATACATCACCTATTCCGAGTCACCAAATACATGGTACAGAATACAAATACAATCTTTAATATACAACAAGAGAGCTATGAGTTTTAATACAAATATTATCTTCTAGACAATATCCACTCTCAGAATAAGTCCTTATTACATTTATTTTCACACTATTTAACAGAATAGTGAGGACTACTAATACTATCATCCGGTCCATCACTCCGCTTCCCGACTCGCGTCAAATTATATTCTCCTTTCCGAAGAGAACAATGAAAGAAAGGGTGAGCTCAACTAGCCCAAAGAAGAAATATTATGACTAAGATAATGCAGAATAAATTATCATTATCCTTCAACAATGTTAAACTGATAAAATATAATAAACATCAAGTTTAACTGCAGCGGAACAAGCAATCCATTAGAAGAGTCAAGTAGAGAATAAAATCTACTATCTTCTATGATTTAAAAGGTTTTTCATGACTTTTATCGCTGGGACTCAGCTTAATAAATAATCCACATCATCGAATCACCCCTGCACTATGGCCAAGGATATTCTTTAGTATCACGACCACAAATTATCCATGCACTACGGACCAAGGATATTTGTGTATTCATTAATGGTCATGATCATGCCAACAACTATCCATCAATGCACTACGGGCCAATGAGGATTTTTTCCATATCATTTGTAACATTACGGTCATGATTATACCGAATAATCCCTGGTTATAATCATACCAAGTCCATCAATGCATTACAGGCCACAGATGACTTTCAACATAATATAAACATGAGGATGATGACAATGATATAAGAATTCAATAAAACAAGTTCAAGAATTAATTTATCCATGAACCAATAACGTACAAATTGTCAACATGATACTGCTTTGTAGAGTAAAATTCAAGATGCTCAGAAGAATATTTCCATAAAAAGATACTGGATGAAGCGTAAATATCAAGGATATTCCACTAATTTCATGGAGTATAGAAGTCAAAACATTAACCAACTGAGTATAATAACGAATGGAATAACAAAAGAAATCACCATGCATGTGGTACTTCGCATAGACAGGTTATTCCAATAGATTAATAAGTAACGGAACCGAAAGTCAAAGAAATTACACAAGCGAGGATGCTCCAACGTAATAATAAAGATTTTAACCAAGTCCCATGTAAACGCATGCATACAGATATTTCAATGTAATAATAATAAAGATGGAACCAGGTCCGGCGTAAATGCACAGACAAGATATTCTAACAAAATAATAATAAAGATTTTAATTGAACCGTCCCAAGTAACGCATACCTGAAACAATATATTCCAAATGTAATAATAATAAAGACAAAATATTAGAAGAATGTCACCAAGTATAGGGTAGTCCGCGTATACTGGTTATTCCAGTAGAATAATAAAGAATGGAATAACAGAAGTTCTCTTCATGAATACAAAAGAAATAATACCCTTTACGAGTACAACAAATAATATCCCTTACCGTAAAAGAAACTGAATATAAGAGTAGGGAAGGAGCAGAATACTTTTCTATAGCTTCTCTATAATTTCTCTCTCTAGAGTTTCAGTGAATTCGTAAGAAATAATGAAGGAATGAGCTTCTATTTATAGAAAAATGGACTGCATAGTAACTAACTCATGAACGGTCGAGATTGATTTACTTTAATCTGACGGTCCATATTTAAAGTAAAATCTTTTAAATATAATATAATATATTCTATTTATAATCTAATAAAACGAATAACTTTATAAAAGATTTTACTATGCAAACACAATGCAGGCACTATGCAAACACTATACATAAAAAAATATATTATATTCTAATTATTATCTAATAAAATGATAACTTTATAAAAGTATTCTCGCTTTTATATAAAAAGATTTTACTATTAGCCTAATAAAACAAATAACTTTATAAAACTATTATGTTTTATATAAAAGCTTTTCTGTTTTATTACATTAATAATAATGAATAAAACAAAAGCTGAAAGTGACTTATCACATAAGTATCAATAATGAAAACTAAATATATCTCTTTGTGGTAACTACGCCAGACATTGTACTTTTAACACTTGGGTGTTTCAACATATTAACGGTAAAACTTCCGCCATTATTTTTATAAAGTATTTTTGTCATTTTCTCAATCCGGCTAATAATTCCGTTGTAGGGTCCACCAATGATTGTCTTGCAGTATTTAATATTCCATGTTAAAACGAATATTCCCCAACCAATCGAATATTATATAACAACTTGCATACTTTGCAAAATTTATAAATATTACCCATAATTATAACATTATATCAATTTCACTCCATAATATTCAAAAATAATATTTATAGAAAATTCATCTTTATTCCAAATGTTGGGGTCTTACAGAGGAGGCAACGTGGGAGTTAGAAGATAGGATGATGCGGGATTATCCCCATCTGTTTGTGTAACCTTTTAGCAATTCCGGGACAAAATGTTTATAAGGGGGCGATGATGTAATACCCGAGAATTTTCACTTATTATTAAATAAATATATTAATTGAAATAAATATTTATTTGAATATGAACGATTTCGTGTTATGAAATGAGATAACTCAATTATATTAAATAACACAATAATTGAGGATATGTGGAGTTTTGTGATAAACTCATTAAAGCCTTGTGGGGCATGGTGATGGAAAATATTAACAGTAATATTAATTAAGAAGGGATTATAAAGTAAGCAATTAAGTATATTAATTGTTAATTGTTGTGGTAGTATACTATTAGTTGATAATTGATGTGTGATATATTAAGTATTTAATAATAAGGATCAATTAATGATTATATTAATTAATTGATAATGGTTGTGGTAGAATATTGAATTTTTAGTAATTAACTAATAATGTGTGATTACTATTAATTGCTAAATAATATTATATTAGCGGTTATGTGCATTTACATCTATATTATATAGTGTAGTGTGACATTGTGTGACTATATATTAAGTCTTATAAAACTATATTGTATGGGCATTATGATTAATTATATTGAAACTATATGTTATAAATACATTATCTATGTGACAATATTTATGTGGGTATGTATTATATTAATATGCCATGAACACATTGTAAACTATCATTTTGATAAAATGTACATGGATTATATGTATGTTGCATAACATCTACCACCTTGAAATATTAGGTCATGTTGTGACATTAGGTTATAATACATGGTTGAGATGTGTATTTAAAATATAACATAAGAGTGAGAATGTGTAGTAGTATACAAGAATGCTAGTTATATTGGATTGTCCCAAAAAGATTGTCCCATTTACCTCTCATTTCTTAATCACGTGAGTTTCAAAAAGGCTAGCCTATTCCTTTTCTTCCAAATCTTACTAGCTAATGGTCATGGGAGGAGTGGCATTCATGATGAAAATCAACCACTAATTACCTACTCCTTGATAACCTTCATATAATTCTTCTATCCTTTGGGTTGAGTTCTTGGATAATGGTTTGGCATGGTCAAGGAATTTTCTATAAATTGAACATTTCCCTTCATTCTTTGTGCTGCTTGAATTGTCTGTTAAGTGTGAATTAAGGGTGTGAGTTGTTGTGCTTTGTAGAGGTATAATCAGAGTAATGAAAAATTTCAATTTAAGCATCAAGGAGGTATACTCCTTAATTTTGTTCTTAGTTTGAGTTGTGTCTAAATTCTTGCCATTGTATGAAATCTCTGCGAATTGATGTAGGATAGCATGCCATTGTGTTAAATGAGTTGGTACACATGTTTTGGAACATGGTAGCTGGTCTGGTTGCATGTTTTTCATCTCATGTGTTAAGGCTCGCCTTACTGAGAGCCATTTTTTCGATCATCATTAGTTCCCAGAAGGAACAATAGATCTAGAAGGGGGGGGGGGGTTGAATAGATCCTTTTTATTTCAAATACTTTTCTGATTTATATTTATATTGTTCATAATTAACATATGACAACATAAGAATCTTTTCAAGCACAACGAAATAAGTAAAAGATCCCTTTCATTGATATATTCATAATCATACATACATTGTTCGTAGATTAAGTTTAGTTGTAAGCAGTTAAAATATACATAACATTTATAGTAGTTATAGTACATAATGTAAATGACATAATGTAAAAGACACAAGGGGTTTTAAGTGGTTCAGAGACTCAAGCTCCTAATCCACTCTTACGCTTTCAATTAGCGTGATTTCCACTAAGGAAGGGCGAGACCACAATCAATAAGATTCCTTCAAGGCCGCACCTTGGGACTTCAGCTCACTAAGAACTCTTCAAGGCCAGCAGCCCTTGGAACTTCGTTTAGTCCTTCGAGGACAAGGACCCTTCTGCCCTTCTTTGTTTAGTCCTTCTGGACAAAGACCCTTACGCCCCGCTTCATTTAGTCCCTCTGGACAAGGACCCTCGTGCCCTGGCTTTGTTGAGTTGTTTGTTTGTTGTTGTTGGAGTCGGTGCTGAGCTGCTAAGATGTCTTCATGCTCTGAACATCTTCTATACTTAGCAGCTTGGCTTGATCATCCTTGAAGTGCAGCTGAGTGTGGCATGATGCTCAACTTCTTTGGTTACTCAACCACTTCGGATGACTCCTTGTTGAACTGCCTTGAAGATCATTCTCCTTGGTACTTGATGACTGCACATGAGAGGCTTCCTAGCTGACTGTAGGCTCTTCTATTAGGTACTTAGAAGCTTTCTCATGTTTGACACCAAGATAGCTTTTGTGATCTTCCTTTTGCTACTTGATGCCTTCTCATGATGGACTTCTAAGATGACTGTAGGCTCTTCTCTATTGTACTTAGAGTCTTCCCATGATGGACATCAAGATGTCATGATGCTCTTCTTTCTCTCGGCATTTCTGAACACTCTTCATGTAGTAGAACTCTCACTTCTACGTAGCAGAACTCACACTGCTACTTCTTTCTTTCTCTGACTTCTGAGTGTTCTTGGTGGATCGTAGAGTGAGCCTTCAGACTCACTGTTTCACATGGTTTAGATTAGTCCACCTTCTCTCCAAACTCGGCAACTCAAGCAACCTTTAATCTTTGAAGCTCTTCCATATTTATACTCCTTCCCAATCCTTCCGTTGGAAAGTAGACGTTGAAGGCTATTCAAATCTCTTCAAAGATCTCGAGTTGCTTGAGGTAGACTGCTTGATGTGACTTGTCATACTTTTTCTGACGTTGCAGTCTACTGTTTCACCTACCCTATCAGATGTATCACTTTAATGTCTTAGGCAGGTTGAAGAATTTATTACTTCTTTCTGATTTCTCGATCAGAGGTTGTCCTATTGCATCGATGCTCTCAATAAGCACTTGTCCAAATATTACCCTTCAGATTAAACCTTTGCCAATTCTTCAATCTTCAGTTATTCAGACTCTATGATTCTGATATATGTCTTCAAGGACTCGATCGTAGTGTCTTGTTGAGTGTTGCTCATTGACTGGTAGAGTTAACACTACGATCTTGAAGAGTGTTGATTGGATCTTCAATGTAGAACACCTCTTCCTTGTATTGTGCAGTGCTTCAATACTTCTGTTTGCCTCAACTGCTCTCAGAGACTGATGGCCTAATTCCTTGTTCTGGTCCCCTTCTGAATATCAAGACACTTTAGATTTATGGCGCATTCATCTTGCTTTCTCCTTGTGATCTCTCGTTCACTTATCATCAATGAACTGACCATGCACTTAATCACTTTATCCTTGCTCTTCAGAGGCTGACCAGTATCTCGGTTCACGTTCCATTAGTTCCTTCTTTGTTTGGCAAACACTATGATCTTGGTTGCTTCCAAGATCGTTGTCTTCTGTTCACTTAATAGCTACTGCATAAGCTGACTTTCCTTGGTCAGCTTCTGAAGTCTTCTTTGGATATCCTTGTGGAAGACTTCGTCACGAATGGCCTTACAACTCAATCTTGATGCTTATTGGGTTGGTTCTTAGATCTTCTGTTATCCTACATGCCATTCGTTGAGTGCTCTTTGGATTCCTTGGATGTATCTTGCAGCTTGAACCAGAGGCTTCGTTCCTTTGGATATTCTGGGAGTGCTCATATGTTGAGAACCATATATGCTCTACGATTCTTCCTTGGCACTGTGAGCACTTCTGTTGAGGTCGTAGTTCTGCACTCTACAATTCAGCTTCGGCTGGTGCAGACACTACGATCCCAAGATCAGATCTTGACACTCTATGATGTCTGCCTTGTGCTTGTTGTCTTCATCTGATCTTGAATACGATCTCTGCATGTAATTAATAGACTCTATGAAGTCAGAGTGTGATCTAAGATCCTTGACTTGGCTTTGGCATCAGTAGACTGTATGACTCTGAGTGTAGTCTACGTTTCTATCTTGGCTTCGGCAGATGACCGGTCGGCTCGTAGGCAGGCTATCTCTACGATTCTGAACATGACTTCCTCAGCACACTACGATCCCAAGGAAGCTCTACTCGATACACTACAATCCTTCTTCGTTTCCCCTAACAGTCTACGAACTCCGAGATCTACTATCTTGCATACTCCTATTCTGCCTCGATAGCTCTTGAGTTAACCTTCACTCACCTGGCAGACTACGACTTCTGGTGCAGTGCTTGACGATCAAACTAGCCTATCTATTACGTCATTAGATCAACCTAAATGGCTTGATCTCTCTATATTTATAGTCCTTGTACATCATTTCTTTTTAAGGACTTTACAAAGCTGTTTTGCTTATGTAGGATCAACCTAACATATTTGATTAATTCATTCTAAGTCCTTGTACATATATTTTTATTATCTATCACAGGACTTTACAGCTTTTCTTAATGCAAGCATACTTGCATATTATTCATTCATATATGTATATATCATATATAAATAGGAATAGCATTCACATGCTTATTCCTGACATGCTTTCAAGTAAGGCTACCGCCACTTCCATAAACTAATATCATTGTGAATTCGCAAGTGGTCTTTATTCTTAGATCTTTGAGTTCTTTGCTCAGTTTGTTTTGAGCATGCTATGGTAGTTAGGTTAAGCATATAAATAACTCTAGCATGTGGTTAGATATTGTTTTGAATATACTACGTTGTTTTAGCTTGATTTAAGTTAAGTTTCAAGAAAACTTCAAGACTTGGAAAACCAGAAACCATGAACTTGAAGTAATGCACATTCTGATCTTGCAAGCATGTTAGTATGGTTTTGAAATACGTGTTGGACATACTAACTTAAGTATATGGATTCATAGTGAAGCATGATCATGTTGGATTTAGTAGTAAGCTTTGCTAATAAAAATGCAAACTTTGAACGTGAATGTTAATGTGCTACTTTGAAAGTTAGAATCTGATGATTATGAACATATTAGATAATACCCTTAGAAACACTCATGTACCATAAATGTATATATACCATGCTTAGGTATCGTAATCATAAACAAAGCATATTTCAAAACAAAATAATATTAAATACAAGTATGTGATATGAATACTCACAAGCATGTCTAATATGATTTATATGACTACTTTATATGTTTAAGAATCAAGCGTGTTGGACTTTGTGAGTTCATAACCTCTAATAGCCTTAAATTGTGAGATGTCCAAACTAAGGACCATATTATGCAAAACGGGACCTAGATTAAACTAGGAAAATGAAAAATGACCCTTAACAAGATAATATGTGTTAGGTGTGTAAAGATGTGCAAGTTGGGCCAAGAAAATAATTTCTCAGTCCTGATTTGAACTGGGAGCCGCGCAGCCACGAGTCTCCTTAGTGCAAATCAGGCGCGACCACACCATTCTGTAAACTTGGAAAGTAACTTCTGTGATTTTTGAAGTTTGTAGTATGCTAGTATAACGACATGGTGATTATGTCTGTTCATAACACACTAACAAAGGTAACTTTGCATGCTAACACCTATCTTAGCTTGAATTGACAAAGTATTTTAAAAATGACGATGTAGATTCGAGCTACGTAATAACATACGTATAAGGTTTCTTGGTGTAGTCGTGCGTGTACACTTGGACTATATTTATCAGGATTGTTTATCGATATGATTAACTAATGAATGTCCTATATGCGTATCATATTATGTTAGGATTCAAAAGTGTATTAAGCGATATTGTGGTAAACTACGCTTCAAGCAAGTTTCCTAAACTTACTCCAATTACTATTGAGAAAGTTTCTATAACCTTACTCAAATTATATTAATCAAGTATCTCAACCCTACTATTATTGCATTATATTATTCGACAAATACTGTAAGCTTATCCCTTTTGAATACAAGTTAGATTACTTTCTCGTTCAAATGAGTTAGTATGTTAAACCCTTGTGAAAGCTATTATTCATGTTAAAAATTTGTATCGTCCTTGAATATTGTGAAAGAGTCGAGGCCATTTGCGGCTAGACTATATGCATGTTTATAAAACAATCCAAACCAATTGATTGGTGCAGAAATCTTGAAAACTGAGTTGAACAACCCTTAAGGTAAAGGGATTGTATGTTGTTGGAAACCCCAACACATGAGTATAATATTACTGTGGTGTTATGTATAACGTATAGTATTGTAGAGTGATCATCTATAGTACTTGATATTTATGGGTTATTAGTTTAATATTGGTAACTCTAGTGGAAGTTCAATAGTCCTTAGTGACTACTCAGTATAAATTGTTTATTCAGTTGGATACTATGATAGTCGTTGAATTCATGTATATCTGTTGATTTATATTGAATTGTCGTTCTTATTCCAAGAATTGTTGATATTTCTCATCCATGATATTATTTCCGACACTTTGAATTATCCTAGAAATGACACTTTGATATTTCAAACCTTGTGATATATATATATATATATATATATATATATATATATATATATATATATATATATATATCCTACACCCTTGTTGTATATTACTTGCTGGGCAATTTGTGTATCTGGGAAAGACAAGGGCAAGGGCAAGGCTACCGACTAGCTTGTCCCTTTATGTTTAAATTAATCATGTTGTATTAAGACTATTTGCAGACTATGTTTAAACTTAAGTAGGATCATGTAATAAGTCTTTATTAGATATTATTATGTAATCTATTAAGCATTGTAGGTTGCAAGACTTGGGGGAATAATTATAATAAATCATTGTATATTATTCTAAAGTAGATTTTCCGTTGTGTATGCGTTATTTTAGTTATTATGGTAATACTTTGAGAAAGTGACGAACCAAATTTGGGTGACCAAGTGGAGGTCAAAATTTGGGGGCGTCACATACAATGTGTCATGTACATGAAAAAAATGGCTAACCTAGTCTATGTAGGAAAATCAAAGCTAATCTACAAACTAGTGGATAAGCGAGCCATCAAGTCTAATATGGCATCCCTCTCAGAAGTTGGAGGTAACTCCATGAGCTCCTGCCTTAGGGTATCCACACAAGTTAGGAGATCCACAGCCATCTGCATGGTGACACTATGCTCATTAATGAATATACTCATCTCTGCAATGATGTCGACAATATGAGATCTCAATACAGTACTATCTGTAGTGGCAGCATCTCGGGCAGCTAGAGCACCATCTCGGTCAATAACAGCTGCATCTCGAGATGATCGAGCCTCATCCCACTCAGTAACAGCGGTATCCCTAAAAGAGAGAGCATCATCTCTATCAACCAGAGCGACATCTATACCAAAAACAGATGTCAACATCAAGGCCCTAGTCTGATCCCTCTCAAACGTCATAAGATATAAACTCTGCTCTAAATACTCTGCAGAATGCGGGGTCATAATAGCAGGAATATCGAAGGAATCAACTAGAGCTGCTGACAACCAAGCAAACAACTCATCCTTAGTGGGAGAATCAGGGTCCTCCATATGCTCCCCACTATAAGAATCAGCAACCGGCTCTGCGGATACAATCCTAGTCGATGTAATCTCTACCTCCAGCCATGCGAAATACTCTGCAAAATGACCTGGATGACTAGTAGAAAAATTAGCCCTCTCACGTTGGGTCCAACATGCATAAATCCTGGACAAATCCTTTGCTGACAGAAGCCGAGATGACAAAGGCTGACCCAATACCCCGTCAAAGGGATGAATGTCCTGAAACTAGTTAAATTGTTCTATCATAGCCAGTTGATGATATGTGGTAACACCCCTCAAACCGACCAGGGGAGGATAATCCATGCCAGCTGCATGAGTGATAAAGCAGTAGGGAGAATAGAGCCATGAACACGACAATATCTCAAATATATCCTCGATCCCTGATAAGAAAGCCAACCAAGAAGTTGCATCTGTACACTCCGTCGGCTGAAAGGAGTATGACATGGCTATCTAATGGGAAAAATAATACTCATGTCGTCGAAAAGTGCTAATCGATCGCAAGTGTGTCATAAACCACACATACAACAAGACTGAACTGCCTATGAATGTCCCCATAGAATGGGTATGGCAATATGTAGCCGATCTCATGTTCTATGCATAAATCATCGGTAAAATGGTATGTCCCTCCCGGAGAGCATGCACTACCATGATCACACTGATATCTAAGTGGTCCCTGTATAATGGCATGTAAAGATAAGCCACTACACACAGCAAGAGTATGTCTACTCTCGCAACACGCCAATCATCCTTTGAAGTGGTGAAATCCCCAGAGTACCATAGATAACTGTCTAAGGACCCAAATCTGTCTATCAAAAAACTCATGGACACTACATTCCTCAAGGAGATCTCGTCCAGGGAAACTCTGCGTCTCAAACCTGTGAGGGTCATAAACTATCGGCTCATAAACTATGGCAAGTCTGTAAGACGCTCGTACTCCTCCAAAGTGGTAGTCAACTCCTGGGTCTCAAACCAGAACACCTACCTATCTGGTACCCAATGCTCTAGCATGCCCTTTACAAAGCTTGATGGAACCTGGAATGTCAGGAGGGTCATAGAGTGACACAATAGTTGATCAACTGTCAACCGATCTAGGGAAGACAAACTATCATACGATAATCTCAGAGAAGATGACACTAATACTGGTGGGGTATGCTCAATCTGACTAACTGTCGATGAAGACATCTATAGGGTCGTATCATAAGACCATCCAGGGGTCAAAGCTAAACTCATCTCTGGAAATGTAAATGCATAGCATAAGACATGCATGATAAATAACAGATGATAATATGATGTAGGGAATGTAAAATAGTATACATACATTCCTAAGTACATCATCATCTAAATACCTCATATGTGTGTACAACTGAAAATACAAGGAAATGGGGCACAACCGCCTAACAACTAGTAGAGGCCTATCAAAAGATATAACAAAAATAGGGCATAGCCACCCAATACATAACAGAGGCCTTTCAAAAGATATAGCGAGAAATGCATTAGAAGAAGTCGATAGTGTTGATGTCCACATCATCCAACCTATCCACCTGATGTAACTCCTCCCAGTCAACCTTTGAATCTCTTCCATAGGGATATCGGTAGATCTATTGGAGGATCTGTATGTCAAACCATCTGAATATGGGCCACTTAAAGGGCCAACCCCAGAGCTGGAAGGATCAAAATTATCCGCCTCGGAAGGATCTCTGCCTAAATGTCGGATAAAGAAACGTGCCCCATCCAACTGTTGGGTCAAACTATCAATCTACGCCAGATGAGTAGGCTCTCGAATGGAGGATATCCAATCCACCATCATGGTGGAACCAGGAACCATATCCCCCATAAACTTTGTGGCGCGGGTCTGGGCTCCAATGGTGCGAGGGAACCACCAGCGGTAAAATGCCTCATGAGTGAACGATCCTTCTAACAAAGTAAAGCCATCAACTCCCACCAACGGGATATCACTGATCAGTGGCTGCAATACATGCCAATAGCTCTTCGCAAGAGGACAGATCAGAATGCGAATCTCTACTGTTGTGCTCATGATAATATGCTCTCCTTAATAGAGCTCCAAACCTTCGTCTGTCAAGAGAGGAACACGACGGGTGGACAATATATACTCGATGCCAGTCGGGAAACCACCCTCAAAGCCAACTGTCAAGTGGTCCTCAGAATAAGGAAACAACGTAATGACATCAGCTGTCAACAACTATAAATGTAAGCGTGAATGGGTGAAACCCTAAGCTATAGGAACCTCCACCAATGTGGAGTGATTCCATTGTCCTCCCCGTGAATAGATGTCTAAACCTAGCAGGCTAATGGGACGAAGACATGGGAGCCTCTCATAGGCCAAAAATTGCCAATACAAGATCAAAATATCTGCAGTCAATCAAATTCTCAACCCGAACAAGGGAAATCAGAAGAGAAAATACTCACCACCCAGAATGGGTAGAATCCTAACTAAGCCTCTGTCAAGCCCTATGAGCGTATGTGCATTCCCCTGAGGAAGTAGGCAAAGGTGTAGGAAACCCAATCAAACTCTCCAATACGGTCCACATCCTGTGTGGCGCTGACTAAAGTGAACGACATCGTGGAAGAGTTATCCGCCAGGAAACAACCCTGGAGGATGATCAGGACCAATCGCAAAAGAATGTGATCCCTAACTCTCTTATCATCGGGTAATGGCTCAGTCAAAGCCCCACTCACGGCGTATACTGTGACAACCCGAGAATTTGGATAATTATTAAAATCCTAAAATGATGGAATAAAGGTTAAAGAATAAAATCTAGATGAGAATTTTAGGATTTATTTAAAATTTTTAAGTAAAACCTATATGGTTTGCTATTTGAATGAGAATAGAGAAAATATGGGTTATAAAATTCCTAAACCCTAGAAATGAATCAATATGTACTTGAAGGAATATCAAGAATAAGGTATTACGATGCCTGTAAATTCGATGTGAACATAATAGTATAAGAAATGTTATATAAGTACATATGGAAATTTTATTAAGGAAATAAGATTTCACATGAAGAGATGCTATGAGGTTACACGAAGATGAGTATATATATAGAAATATATATACTTAGTAAGGTGCTATATATATTTTAGCAAGAGAAGTGATGAATTAAGTTAATGATATAAGGATCAAGATAAAACTATGTTAGTCATTAACATAGCTTGAACGTTGGCCTTGACTGGAAAATAAGAATTTGAATAAATAGAAAGTCGTTAATTAATACGATTAGCAATAAGAAGGGAGTAATTTAAAACTCAAAATTTGAGTTAGAGATAGAATTTTGAAGCATGGACCGCTTTCGATTAAATGCCCTCGAATGTCAAGATTAGTCGAAATGGACAATGAAACACAAAATGTGTAAATGTTGACTTTTGGTCAAAGTTAAAAGTTGACTTTTTATGGAGAAAAGTCAAAATTAGTGTGAAGTGAAATATGTTATATGGATAATGATATAATATTTAATATTATACCAAAGGATGTAAATTAAAAATATGAGAGGAGATCCAATATGCAAATATGTATATATATTGGTATCAAAGTAGTTAGTAAATTAAATTCATATTTGAATAAATGATTGAATATATTAAATTATATATTTAATATATAAATAAATTGTTTGAAAACAATTTATGGAGAGGAGGTGGAAATTATATTTAATTATACAATATAAATTGTATAACTTGAATAAGTTATTTAATTATGGTATGATAATTAAATGGCCTAAATGGTTATTGTTATTTAGTGGTCCTAGTATTTATATATATACTAGTGTCCTAATCGAAGAGAATTGTGGAGCATGTCACAATTTATTTAATGATTATGTGAGTAAGTGAATATGAATATTATGTAATGGTTATATTGTTTATTATATAATCAAATAAAAGAAACTAGTGTGATCCTAATTATATATTAGGAATGAAGAATTAAATAACTTAAGGGTTATGAGATGAGGGAATACTAGTATTTATAATATATACTAGTTCTAGGAGATTTATTTTATATATCTCAATTAATTAATTTTATAACCTAATTAAGGTAAGTCTAATTGGGTTAAGGAAATAAATGTGCATGAGTAAGGAATTAGGTTATAATTGAGGAAGTGAAAACCCTAATTAAATAATTAGGGAATGGTAATAGTAAGAGTGTTGGACTATGTAAATTTTATATGGCCCAAAGGATTAAATTTTTAAAAGTCCAAGAGAACAAATAAGATGGCCCAAACATGTCAAGTAGAAAGCCCAAAAGAATTAAAAGAGTGGCCCAAAACTTTTAGCCCAAGTGGGAGAGGACTTTTTGGACATTTAGTAAATCAATTAAAGCAAAAAAGGAAAGCCAAAAATTGGGACAATCTAAGGCCAAGTGGTCGGATATTAGAGAGGAAAAAAAAGGGGGGGATGAATGTAATGATTATTTACTTTAGCGGGTGAACAACTCCTTCCATGTGTCATTTCCTCTTTTAGCCACAATATTTTATTAAGTGTACAAGCAACACTAAAATGATTAACAAAGAGAAATAGAGAGTGAGTGGGGGGAATGAATGTTAGATATACAATTATACCTATACAAGTTTTACTAAACCACAAAATCCATTTCTCTCTCATCCTATTACTTCCTTTTAGCTAGCAAAAAGAAAAACCAAGAGAGAGAGAGAGAGAGAGAGAGCAAATTCAAGGACTCAAGAGGAGAAGTAGAAGGGATTTTGATCTTCATTCAACCAAGATCCATCTCATATTTTAGAAGAAGGAAGGAAATCAAGCAAAGGTATAAACTCTATTTAGTTTATATAATTTTATTTTGATTACTCATAATCAAATCTTGAATCTATATTTCTAAACTCAAAAACTATGGGTATCCATGTTGATGAGTATTTTATGTTTAGATCTACCCATATTAGGTGTTGATTTGGTTGGAATTAAAAGGAATAGAAAAATAGAATTTTTCGGAAAGCTTAAACTTGAAAGTGTGTTCTAGCTTTTGATTTTTTTGAAATCTATGATGGATATTTGTGATTTATCTTTTTGGGATGCTAGATCTATGTATTAAGGATAAAATCCCTTTGGAATCACTCAATTAGGTTGAAAAATGAGCAAGTTATGGAAGTTATCCCAAACTACTCAAAGCTAAGAAAAGCTGTTAGAACAACGCTTTTTACCGGCCTTTCCTTCAGCTAATTTAAGAGCTTAACATGTCCAAATATGGATTGTGATAGATGAAAATTGTATATCGGAAAGATATAAATCCAACAAAATTGACGGATTTTAATTGGAGTTATAGATCTCATTTTATTTAAGTTTTACCAAAGGACTCCAAAACTGTAAAACGCCAAATAGCTGCTGTGAAGAATTTTCCAGGGGCTGTTTCGGCAATTTAAATTGTGAGAAAAATTCCGGCCTTTTGGGACATGAAAATATATGATATTAAGTACCTCCTGTCAGAAAATGAGCTCATTCTGACTTAAAATGACCAAGTTATGACCATTTCAATTCTGTGATTTTCCGACGAAATCGGCTATAACCGGAGTTCTATGACTCCGATTGCCACAAAATTTAAACTGGAGCGTCACGTTAACATGTATAAGATTGTGTCAAGAGATGGAAATTTTTTGAGTTGAGCACGAGGTAGATTATTTCTTAAGGAATTAACTAAGAATGATTTTTGAAAAATACCAAAGGAAGTTGGAAAATTATGGAAAAATACTTTTTGTGTATGAAATATATGTATTTGTGTTTGGACAAAAGATAGAAAAATAATAAGCTGATTTGGTATTTTCGTGAAAAGGATATGAAATCCACTTTGGATTGGATTGGAAAATCGATGAGTCCAAATTGGCTGGATTGAAAAGAAGCTTCCTGAATTGAAGAATTTAGAATCCAGCTTGCTGGATTGATGGATTGGTGAATCCAGGCTTGCTGGATTGCAATCTAGTTGTTAGATTTGGAATCCAGTTAGCTGGATTGCAGTTTGGGTTGTTGGATTTAGAATCCAGGTGGCTGGATTAGTATTTAACTTATTAGATGTTAAAGAATAACTTATGAAATGAAAAAGCAAGTGATAAATCGTAATGTATATGATATAGTGATTAAAGAATTATCAAAGGATGATAATAATACTTATGTGTTAAGATGTTATCTAATTTTTGATTAAGTGTTAGATAATTTATGTATAAAGTAATAGTATTATGAGCTAACAGGTATGTTATGATAATTAAAAGATCAATCTTATAATTGATAGGTCTTTCATAAGAGATTACATTATATTGCTTAGCGGTAATCAGTGGTACAGGCAAGTTTCCCTAACTCAAACTTGAGTTGTATGTTCAAAGCATGCTAGTGAATAGTTGTTGTTGATTATTCAAGTCTATATTGATTATTGATTCGCTCGTTGTGCATGTTGTAAATGTTAATCAGGTATGAAAGGCTGATCACCTTCATTACCATTTGGTTCAGTTAATCTGTTCATGTTCATTATTGACCATTCATTTTTATTGACTTGGTCATTCAGCTAAGAAAATTTGTTCATTCTCTTTCACAATGTTTATATTGTTGAAAGTTAGCTAGCTTATTGTTCAATTCTTTCAATCATGATATATCCTCAAATAAATTTAACTTGCTGGGCAAATTTGATGCTCACCCTTGCTATATCATGATAAAAAGTTTCTGATTAAGAGGAAAGCTCGAGTAAAGACAGACGCAAAGACAAAGTGCAATACTAAATTATGGTGCAGTTAAATATATTAGATTTTCTGACGAAAATAGCTTTGTAAACATTTTTAGATATTGAATGTATGTAATAAGTTAAGGTTGTAGACCTTGGGAATGATGTGAAAAAGTTTAATGTATAAACAATTTATGTTTATATCTTCCGCAATAAATATAGAATTAGTATACCAGATTCATGGTAAAAAGTGCCCGAATTTGGGGATGCTACAGGTGGTATCAAAGTCGTAGGTTATAAACCTTAGGTAGGTGTACCCTAGACTATAACCGTGGAGATGATGATAAGGAATAAACTCAGATCGAGTTTAAGTGATAAGAGATGAATTTAGGAAATTCATCATTAAAGTAAAGAGAAAGATAATTAAGATTTAAAGAAGAATCTTGAAGAGATATAAGGATAAGAATCCGGAGTTACCTGACTCCTGTAATAAAGATGAAAAGTGAAAATAAATAGACAATGTCTATAAGATGAGAAATGTTAATAAAATCTTAATATAATTTGATTAAAGAGAAGAATAAGATGATCGTAAAATAAAACGATCGTAAGTATAAGGAGAAATGATTACAAAATAAGATCATGACGTGATCAGATTAAATTGTTGAATAACATATGATATGTTAAGTGATTGGAATGATATAGCTTGATGCTATAAAGAGAAGGTACTATGAAATGGTACAATGTAAACTCGGAAAAGAGTAGTAAATGTTAAAA
The DNA here is from genome assembly GCA_020205605.1 of Panax ginseng. Lineage (NCBI taxonomy): Eukaryota > Viridiplantae > Streptophyta > Magnoliopsida > Apiales > Araliaceae > Panax > Panax ginseng. Next base: position 26,640,480 of record CM035143.1, read on the forward strand.
TACGGATTAAAAAAAATCCGTATTAAGAAAAGAGAAAGTAAGAATAATGAGGGATTTCAATTGAGAACTCAATCGGTGAAATTTGAGTTGTATGATTCCTCAGATATGGGAGAATTTGTACTTGGTTTTAGAACCGCTTAGCTTCACGGTCGATATAGTGGTTAGGTTGAACAATTCTTTGTATGGTGAATTGTCCGCTTAGCTTCCTATGTTGATTAGTGGCCGAGTTTGGTTTGACAACCACTTAGTTTCTGGTACTGATAATCATTGAAATGTCGATGTCGCGCTATTTTCTATATGCATGTTGATAAGATTATTCTTTTCTTATGTGTATAACGAATAAGTAGAGAATATAAGGTTAGTTGCGAGTTCTTAAAACTCATACTTATGGTAAGTTCATGACTCATAATTATATGAAATGTTTATGAACCCCTCAGCGAATGGACGCCAAAGGTCTAACTAGGACAAGTTCTTAAACTCATATGATTGTGGCAAGTTACTGAACTCATAATGTGTGGTAAGTTTGATGAACTGGGTATGAGAAATTTGTGAATGGAGAATTGAGGATGATAGAAATAGATAAAATTATTAAGAAATGGATCAGTAGAGAAAGTAAAGTTGATGATGGAAGCATAGGTATTCCAAATCTTCTAGCTATGCTAGACTTCGATGTTTTTGACATCAAGCTAAATTCGCACTGATGTGCTTTTAAAAATGAATTTTGTTATCCTCAACACATGGTGACAAGTGTGTAGGTGTGGACTTGGGGCCACTAACACATCGTTACTTGTTGTGGCATGATGACACCAAAGATGATTTTTAAAGTTTTTTTTGAATGATTTAAAGAAGAGTCTATACTAATTGATTCTAATTTAGATTTAAAATGATTTGAATGATCAAAATGTAATTTTTATATCATCAATGCATCATGTAACCTGGTGCAGAGATGATAAAAATGATAGAGTTATCAATGCAGAATTACTTAGTGTCGGATGTGATCTAAAGATCGTCAACCCACTATAGTATGATGTAGTATGACAAAGTCACATAATGACGGAATCCTCAAACGGACTGTATATACAATGCGGTATCATGACGTCATAAAAAGATTTTAAGAATTTTAAAGGTAAATTATTGCCAACTGAATTTGGCTAGAAATGTTTCGATTGAAATTCGAATTATTGATATGCGTCTAAGCTATTTGATTCAGCTAGACAAATGTTTATGAAATTCAAAGTATTCTTTGAAAGCTTATGCCAAACCAAATTGTTTTGGTGCGGAATCTTATGATAAGTCTGAGGTGAACAACCCTGAAAATGGGGATATATTAATTGGATAAAATACTCCAATCTAAGAACGCATATAGTTATTCTGATTACTAAGGTACAACAGACTGATCCTCTAAAGTACCCGCATCGGTAGTTTACCTTCTTCGTGATTGTAAACATACCTATTAAAGAAATGTTTCAGAGGTAGAGTACCTTTCTTTCGTAATTGAAAGAGGTAGCAGGTAGAAATACCCCTAAACCTCAAAGTTCACGGTTTTATGATCCCTCAGACAGATATGAAAAATTTTAAACTCTTTAGAGTAATGTGGTGGTAGTATGTGATGATGAATATAAAATAGTGTGAACTTGTTGTGTACGAGTAGAATCTGAGATGATTAAATAAAGGTTATAATGACAACCTAGTTTTGATGAATGTTTAGAAGATGTAAACTCCTAGTGAGTGGTTATGATGAAATGTGATAATAGATGAGAAATCCTCAAAGGATGAAATTGTAAAGGTTAAGTTATAAACCTAGTTTTGATCAAGAGAATAAGCTGAGATTAGTATGCTTTAATTTCGGGGACGAAATTCTTAGAAGAAGGGGTCAATGTGACAACCTGAGAATTTGGATAATTATTAAAATCCTAAAATGATGGAATAAAGGTTAAAGAATAAAACCTAGACGAGAATTTGAGGATTTATTTAAAATTTTTAAGTAAAACCTATATGGTTTGCTATTCGAATGAGAATAGAGAAAATATGGGTTATAAAATTCCTAAACCCTAGAAATGAATCAATATATACTTGAAGGAATATCAAGAATAAGGTATTACGATGCCTGTAAATTCGATGTGAACATAATTGTATAAGAAATGTTATATAAGTACATATGGAAATTTTATTAAGGAAATAAGATTTCACATGAAGAGATGCTATGAGGTTACACGAAGATGAGTATATGTATAGAAATATATATACTTAGTAAGGTGCTATATATATTTTAGCAAGAGAAGTGATGAATTAAGTTAATGATATAAGGATCAAGATAAAACTATGTTAGTCATTAACATAGCTTGAAAATTGGCCTTGACTGGCAAATAAGAATTTGAATAAGTAGAAAGTCGTTAATTAATACGATTAGCAATAAGAAGGGATTAATTTAAAACTCAAAATTTGAGTTAGAGATAGAATTTTGAAGCATGTACTGCTCGGTTGAGTCCGGAATGTCAAGATTAGTCAGAATGGACAGTAAACTCAAAATGTGTAAATGTTGACTTTTGGTCAAAGTTAAAAGTTGACTTTTTATGGAGAAAAGTCAAAATTAGTGTGAGAAGTGAAATATGTTATATGGATAATGATATAATATTTAATATTATACCAAATGATGTAAATTAAAAATATGAGAGGAGATCCAATATGCAAATATGTATATATATTGGTATCAAAGTAGCTAATAAATTAAATTCATATTTGAATAAATGATTGAATATATTAAATTATATATTTAATATACAAATAAACTGTTTGAAAACAATTTATGGAGAGGAGGAGGAAATTAAATTTAATTATACAATATAAATTGTATAACTTGAATAAGTTATTTAATTATGGTATGATAATTAAATGGCCTAAATGGTTATTGTTATTTAGTGGTCCTAGTATTTATATATATACTAGTGTCCTATTCTAAGAGAATTGTGGAGCATGTCACAATTTATTTAATGATTATGTGAGTAAGTGAATATGAATATTATGTAATGGTTATATTGTTTATTATATAATCAAATAAAAGAAACTAGTGTGATCCTAATTATATATTAGGAATGAAGAATTGAATAACTTAAGAATTATGAGATGAGGGAATACTAGTATTTATAATATATACTAGTTCTAGGAGATTTATTTTATATATCTCAATTAATTAATTTTATAACCTAATTAAGGTAAGTCCAATTGGGTTAAGGAAATAAATGTGCATGAGTAAGGAATTAGGTAATAATTGAGGAAGTGAAAACCCTAATTAAATAATTAGGGAATGGTAATAGTAAGAGTGTTGGACTATGTAAATTTTATATGGCCCAAAGGATTAAATTTTTAAAAGTCTAAGAGAACAAATAAGATGGCCCAAACATGTTAAGTAGAAAGCCCAAAAGAATTAAAAGAGTGGCCCAAAACTTTTAGCCCAAGTGGGAGAGGAATTTTTGGACATTTAGTAAATCAATTAAAGCATAAAAGGAAAGCCAAAAATTGGGACAATCTAAGGCCAAGTGGCCAGATATTAGAGAGGAAAAAAAAGGGGGGGGATGAATGTAATGATTATTTACTTTAGTGGGTGAACAACTCCTTCCATGTGTCATTTTCTCCTTTAGCCACAATGTTTTATTAAGTGTACAAGCAACACTAAAATGATTTAACAAAGAGAAAGAGAGAGTGAGTGGGGGGAATGAATGTTAGATATACAATTATATATATACAATTTTTACTAAACCACAAAATCCATTTCTCTCTCATCCTATTACTTCCTTTTAGCTAGCAAAAGAAAAAAACCAAGAGAGAGAGAGAGAGAAAGAGGAGCAAATTCGGCAGCTCCAAGAGGAGAAGTAGAAGGGATTTTGATCTTCATTCAACCAAGATCCATCTCATATTTTAGAAGAAGGAAGGAAATCAAGCAAAGGTATAAACTCTATATTTCTAAACTCAAAAACTATGGGTATCCATGTTGATGTGTATTTTATATTTAGATCTACCCATATTGGGTGTTGATTTGGTTGGAATTAAAAGGAATAGAAAAATAGAATTTTTCGGAAAGCTTAAACTTGAAAGTGTGATCTAGCTTTTGATTTTTTTGAAATCTATTATGGATATTTATGATTTATCTTTTTGGGATGCTAGATCTATGTATTAAGGATAAAATACCTTTGGAATCACTCAATTAGGTTGAAAAATGAGCAAGTTAAGGAAGTTATCCCAAACTACTCAAAGCTAAGAAAACTGTTAGAACAACAGTTTTTACTAGCCACTTTCGAGCTAATTTCTGGGAGCTTAACATGTCCAAATATGGATTGTGATAGATGAAAATTGTATATCGGAAAGATATGAATCCAACAGAATTGACGGATCGTTAATTGGAGTTATAGATCTCATTTTATTTAAGTTTTACCAAAGGACTCCAAAACTGTAAAACGCCAAATAGCTGCTGCGAAGAATTTTCCAGGGGCTGTTTCGGAAATTTAAATTGTGAGAAAAATTTCGGCCTTTTGGGACATGAAAATATATGGTATTAAGTACCTCCTGTCCAAAAATGAGCTCATTCCGACTTAAAATGACCAAGTTATGACCATTTCAATTTTTGTGATTTTCCGACAAAATCGGCTATAACCGGAGTTCTATGACTCCCATGGCCACAATATTTAAACTGGAGCGTCACGTTAACACGTATAAGATTGTGTCAAGAGATGGGAATTTCTGGAGTTGAGCACGAGGTAGCTAATTTCTTAAGGAATTAACTAAGAATGATTTTTGAAAAATACCAAAGGAAGTTGGAAAATTCTGGAAAAATACTTTTTGTGTATGAAATATATGTATTTGTGTTTGGACAAAAGATAGAAAAATAATAAGTTGATTTGGTATTTTCATGAAAAGGACATGAAATCCAGCTTGCTAGATTGGAAAATCTGATGAGTCCAGCTTGCTAGATTGAAAAGAAGCTTACTGAATTGAAGAATTTAGAATCCAGCTTGTTGGATTGATGGATTGGTGAATCCAGGCTTGCTGGATTGCAATCTAGTTGTTAGATTTGGAATCCAATTAATTTGGATTGCGATTGGAGTTGTTGGATTTAGAATCCGTGGTTGGATTAGTATTTAACTTATTAGATGTTAAAGAATAACTTATGAAATGAAAAAGCGAGTGATAAATCGTAATGTATATGATATAGTGATTAAAGAATTATCAAAGGATGATAATAATACTTATGTGTTAAGATGTTATCTAATTTTTGATTAAGTGTTAGATAATTTATGTATAAAGTAATAGTATTATGAGCTAACAGGTATGTTATGATAATTAAAAGATCAATCTTATAATTGATAGGTCTTTCATAAGAGATTACATTATATTGTTTAGCGGTAATCAGTGGTACAAGCAAGTTTCCCTAACTCAAACTTGAGTTGTATGTTCAAAGCATGCTAGTGAATAGTTGTTGTTGATTATTCACGTCTATATTGATTATTGATTCGCACGTTATGCATGTTGTAAATGTTAATCAGGTATGAAAGGCTGATCACCTTCATTACCATTTGGTTCAGTTAATTTGTTCATGTTCATTATTGACCATTCATTTTTATTGACTTGGTCATTCAGCTAAGAAAATTTGTTCATGCTCTTTCACAATGTTTATATTGTTAAAAGTTAGCTAGCTTATTGTTCAATTCTTTCAATCATGATATATCCTCAAATAAATTTAACTTGTTGGGCAAATTTGATGCTCACCCTTGCTATATCATGATAAAAATTTTCAGATTAAGAGGAAAGCTCGAGTAAAGACAGAAGCAAAGACAAAGTGCAAGACTAAATTATGGTGCAGTTAAATATATTAGATTTTCTGACAAAAATAGCTTTGTAAACCTTTTTAGATATTGAATGTATGTATTAAGTTAATGTTGTAGACCTTGGGAATGATGTGAAAAAGTTTAATGTATAAACAATTTATGTTTATATCTTTTGCAATAAATATAGAATTAGTATACCAGATTCATGGTAAAAAGTGCCCGAATTTGGGGATGCTACATATACACTAAAAGGACCAGTGTGGACTGTCCTGCCTTTGAATGTCGTAACCTTGACTCCTAGTAAGGATTTGATAGTAGTAGGGGAAATGTTAGCCACATAAGGCACTAGCGCCCTGGAAAACTCCATACCAGTGATAAACTGCCAATCCATCAGTTTCATCATCACCTCACAATCCAGCAAATGGAGAGACTGAGTCTGGTGAAATTAATGCTCAGATAAAGCCCTGAGGTAACCCCAGGGAAAACGACGGGGGAGGATGGAAAAGAATGCCTCAAATCCCCAAGCATGCATAATCTCTCGGTTTTCTGGATGAAGAGTCTAGTATAGAGATGTATGTTGAACTAGTTCCCTCGAGACTGTGTAAAGCCGAGAACCTGCATCACAATGCAAATCATCAGAACCCCCATAAATGGGAAAAGGACGAACTACATAACTTTTACCTCATTTTAATACAAATAGATCGAGGGGTGACCACTCAAATCATCCAGAAGCTCTAGATTCGTCACATTTATGGATGAAAGCTCCTTGCGGGGAATAGAAGCAGAAGGAACAGGATCCGCAATCGATATATCTTCCTCCTCGTCCTCAACATCTGGTACCTCAACCCGGATAGGATGAATAACTGACTCCGTCAACTGACGAGGCTGTCGGGTTGAACGAGGCTGAGGCACGTAAGAAGCTCTCCTCCTCATACCTACAGAGGTTTTACGGGTGTTGTTCGGCAGGTCTGGATTCATATATCTAGACAAAAGTCTCCAAATCACCTCAGAAAGGGTGTGGTGAATTCTAACATGGATCTCGTTAAATGCATTTCATGTCTATATGCATGCATGCATTACATTAACATGTCTATAGTAGAGTTAAAAATTCATGATTATTCAAATGCCTAGACTCGTGATTTTTTTTTTGTTAAGGTCTCCTTTGTAAAAAAAGATTATCAACACGCGCGTAGGCATGACTAGGTTGCCATTCAGTAGCACATCAAATCACACTCATAAACATCATATATGCATGAAAATATCAAAGTCATAATCCATAAGGGTAACTTAATTACCAGGATTACTTTGCTTCACAACCTTTATTCATTTGTCCTCAAATAGGATAAAAATAGCAAAAAAAAGGTGCCAAATTGACTGTTTCAAAAGTTAATTTTTTCACATCAATACGTTCAGCACAATTAAATACTAGCATTTATTGTGTTAAATAATTTTTATCAAGTCATATGAGCATTCATATTCACTACTATGTGTTTAGAATTATTTCATGTGATAACTCACTTTTCAATGGATAAAAGTGGAAAAGAAGACATGTATACGTTACCAGGATAGTGTAGAACACTTGTACGGTGACAAATTTTACAAAAAATAGCCCAAACTCAGTAGATCTGAAGAGGAACTCTCGGATTCTCTATGTGGCTTCAAGTGAAAATGACTTGTGAAAGGGAAAGGTGCATGAAATACAACCCATGGATGGTCATGTGTACTGCAAGTACCGCAAGATCCACCTATGGCAACTGAGGGGTCCCCACCCCTTGACAATCAAATTTGAGTTGTAAAGGAGGTCCCACAAGCTGAAAAGTCAAATCAGTAAAAAAGACGCTACGTGATTAAGCGGAAAAGCCTAAAATCCTGATATTCAGAGATTAAACTGCAGGTTTACATATCAATCATTGGTATTCGCCCAAACACGGGATATACAAAGCCAGTGATCACAGATGTTGAAAGCTGCCCTTGACAATACCTTATAAAGGTTTGATGCCATCACAAGGTTTGTAATTGTAAACAAAACCATACATCTCTCCAGAAATCTATCCACATCAGATATTTCATGCATCTTTAGCCGTTGAAGGACATTTCAGTGAAGGTCAAGTAGCCTTGACATTATCAGCCATTGTCAAGTAAATCTAGCGCAACATCGGAGGTGGTCAGATGATGTTAGCCATTGAAGCGCATTTCAGCGAAGGTCAGGCAGCCCTGATATCATCAGTCGTTAGCAAGTAAATCTAGCGAAGCATTAGAGGTGGTTCGATGATGTTAACCATTGAAGGACATTCCAACAAAGATTAGGCAGTCCTGATATTATCAGTTGTTGGCAAGTAAATCCAGCGAAGCATCGGAGGTGGTCCGATGATGTTAGTCGTTGAAGCACATTTAAGTGAACGTCAAAAAGCTTTGACATTATCAACTGTTTGAAAGTAAATTCAGCGAACATCGGAGGTGGTCCGATGATGTTAGCTGTTGAAGGCCATTTCAACGAAGATCAAGCAGTCATGATATCATCAGCCATTGCCAAGTAAATCCTGCAAAGCATCGAAGGTGGTCTGATTATGTTAGTCGTTGAAGCACATTTCAACGAAGGTCAGACAACCCTGATATCATCAGCCATTGGCAAGTATATCCAGTGAAGCATCGGAGGTGGTCCGATGATTTTAGTCATTGAAAGACATTTTAACAAAGGTCAGGTAGCCCTTACAGTACCAACCGTTGGTAGTAACTCCAACGAAACATCAAAAAGACCTGACGGGGAAAACCGTGGAAAACCATCTTCATCGGGGAGGACCGATGAAGGAATCCGTTATACAGATCCTCGGTAATCAAAGTACAATTCGTCATGAGTCTCTCATACATGAGAACGACATCTTCAGTGGAAAGCATGCACAAAGGATTAAGGACTTTGGTGATAGCCCCAATGTCAACATCATGTGGTCTCAATCATAGAGGTTCATGTGATCTTTGGGAACTACCGGTTGAGTAGGCATCCAAGCAGTTCATCAGGCTCATCAGTGATAACTCCACCCCCCCCTAATAGAAGCGGTGGGAGCAGACAGTTGTCACATCCTATTGGAAAATGGTCCAACAAACCACACTCATCATTGCATTTGCATCATGTTGTATTACATTGCATCATGTTTATCTTGTCACATTTCAAGTGTCTAGTGATCTTTATCATATCCATGTTGTTGTACTACATGAATATGATAAAGAGACACTCGAAATTTTGCATTCCTGTTATAAACCTTGCAGGAGGGAAAAATTATCTTCCAAAGACAACCCTAGAAGTCAACTCAGCTCAACCCTGGAGACAACCCTAGGAGATCCAGTTTCAATCTCAGAGACAACCCCGAGATACTCAGTTTCAAACCCAAAGACAACCCCGGGATACTCAGTTTCAACCTTAGAGACAACCCCGAGGGATTCAATTCCAGTTCTGGAGATAACCCCAGAAAAGTCAGTTCCAACCTCGAAAACAACCCCGAGGAACTCAGTTCCAACCTGGTAGATAACCCCAGGAGGTTAAACACATCTCACAGATAACCCTGAGGACATTCAACATTTACAATAGCCCAATCTGAGAGATAACCCTGAGCAACAACTTTTACATCTACGCAAAGCTAGAGATAACCCCGGTGAGCGGCAAATTTTCCATGTTTTCACCTCGATACTACATTTATGCCATCTCTGCATTATTCAAACCCACACTACACACAAGGTGTCCCACAAGAACCATAGCTCAAAATCCCGAGTGACTATTACCTAAGATAAGACAAGACACCGGATAGAATTTGAAGACTTGGAGATCTGGTCATGGACCCATCTTCCTGGCTTCATACAACCTCTAATCTCATGTCCTTGTGTAGCTCTCGACAACAGCATTCCCGAAAGGTACAGAACGCCTTAATCAGATGCCACGATTAAAAGTTATGAAAGTTCGAGCAGACATCACGTAGCTAAAGTGCACGTACTTTGAGACGATAGGACCCGCATGGCCCAGGCCACCCCGATCAGCCGCAGGTGGACCCGCGGCTACCGCGGGTCTGCCGCGGGTAGACCCACTGCCATCCGGTCTACAAATATGAGAACTTGTTTGCTCATTTGAAAAAAAAGGAAAAATGAGAGAAAACTCTATCCATTTCAGCCTATAAGCACTTCTAGAGTGCTCTAAACTGAGTGGTTCTTCTTCCTAAACACTTGTAAGCTTGTGTTTTGATACATAATAAAATTTAACCGGTGAAAACCAAGTTTTTAGGAGTCAAAAGCTATCTGAAGTCTTCTTGGCAGTCCACTGTAAGATATTTCAGATTTTAAAGCTTTTTATTACTTCTATATATATATCTACTAACTTTGAGAGTCACGTTGTGTGGGTATGCCTGGATCATCGATCCGTGACTTTTTACTGATTTTATATATATATACTTATATATATTATTATGTAACTTTGCTTCGATTGAGCCCGAATATAATATTCGGAGCGTTTACTACTTTTGTACATATATAAATACTTATATATATATATATATATATATATATATATATATATATTATTATTGAGCTATGTTTCGATTGAGCTAGAATATAATATTTGGTGCATTTATCGCTTTTATATATATATATATATATATATATATATATATATATATATATATATATATTGAACTCTGCTTTGATTGAGCATGGGTGTGTCCGATACATTTATGACTTTTATATATATATATATATATATATATATATATATATATATATATATATATATATATATATATTATTTACATTTCTCAGTTTTGGAGATCACTTCGTGGCCATTTACCTTTTATATATATATATATATATTTCAACGTCCTTCCTGGAGTCTACTTTGTGGCTGTTGATTGTCCATATATATATATATATATAAATGTTTTATTTGTTTTCATAAAGTAGATATTTGTTCATTTAACCTGCAGGTTAGATTTTCCTAAATCTTGCTATTTCTCACTTTAATCGGTTCATGGTGACGAAACTGGAATCATTAAAGCTGGAATAGTTTAGATGTACTCAAATCTATTTCTTTTTCTAGCTTTTGTTACGGGTTAGATTTGTTTAAATATGTCTATTTCTCACTTTAACCGGTTCATGGTGACTAAACCGGAACCGTTGAAGATGGAATAACTTAGATTATAAATCATTCACGATGTTTGAATATCCTTAGATGGCTATCATGCCCACAAGAAGTTCGACATTGCTATATATCTTATTTTCTCGAAGATGCCTCGCATCTCAAAAATAAAAGAAATCCAACTGAACACTTTAATAAAATGGAAGTATCAAAGGCCTCAAATACTATTAAGCATAAGGGTTTGAAAAACCTGTTTTACAAATCATCACTGCTATATCTTATTAAAATTGAACTTTTATACAAAAGTCAAACCCTTTGTATATAGGTGCACACGAGGCATAACACTACTTCCAAACAACTGCACAAAGACCTAGGCCACACAAACACATAACCATCTAAATTTTTTTATGAAAATTGGCGGTAACAGTGTTATAACGGAAGTCGGGGGTGCCTAACAGCTTCTCTACGCTTAATAAAGCCCCCGGAGCCTAACGAATTTCAGTTTCCCAGACCAGTTAGATAGTGTCAAATCACTAGGTCTTTGAACAAACCTTTTCTCGGTTGAGTTGGTGCAACCATTTAAAAATAACCAACTACCGACTCTTACAGTTAAATCGTCAGCATATATATGTTGGACCTTTTCAAACTTGTTTTTTTAAACAAATCTCACCTAAAATGAGAACACCAAACGATAAGAACAGAAAGGGACAAATAAAAAATCCCGACGTCGACACTCTCCTCATAGTATACTATAACAATGATACACTTAGCATGTCTAACACTTAACATATTTGGATCTCTGGCCTTTGACATTTGACTGTCAGGCCATATTTCTAGGGTTCTTGACAGTTTATAAAATCTTCATTTTCATGCCCTTAGATGTAATGGATCCATGATATATCATCAATGATCATTATATAACATCACATACAACATATATAAACATAAAAACACAAAATCTTTCTAAGCATATAATATCTAGCTTAGGGTTAGGTTTATACCTTTCTTGAACAATATTTGATCAGCTCTTCCTAATCTGATCTTGGGGTGTTCTTGGCTTTTCTTGGGACTGATTCACTATCTAATTTTCGTGGCTTGAGAGAGGGAGAGAGAAACTTGGCTAGGGTAATGAACACAAATGAGCATATCTTTGACTTTTCTCTTTCTTTAATATCTCAATCTTTGACCTAGTGGATGCTAATGTTGTTAGGTGGCATGTAATGGTTGATTCAAGTTGGATTTTGAACACATAGGATATCTTAAGTGGTGAGTCACTAGATTTGGTCATATCTCTTTACTTCAAAATTAAGTAGAAGGGTATTTTAATAATTTTGCATCCAAAAGGGTATTTTGGTAACTTCCCACATAATTTTAAGGGTAGTTTTGTCATTTGACATGATTCTCTTTAATCTTAACCTTTACAGTTTAATACTTAACATTAGAGTTTACTAATTAGGGTTTAGGGTTCCCAAATAAGAAATTAGAGTTTTTAAAAATAGAATTAGGGTTCCTAACTGATCATTACGGTTTCTTAACTACACATTAAGGTTTCTAATCTAACATTAGGGTTTACTAAGGTTATACTTTATTTGTTCAAAATTTGATCATTAATCCAATATTGCACATACCAATACTCATAAATATAATTATTGTAACGACCGAGAAATTCGGATCCATTGTAAAATTATTTTATTTAATTAAATAATGAATAAAAAAATATTATTTGTTTTTATTATGTGTTAGTAAGATGAATGTCATTCTATAACTTAGAAACGTCGGAAAGTCGTAGTATTTTAACTACGTGAAGGAATTAAAGAGTTTGAATTTCCAAGACGAAAATAAAAGCTTTCCGAGAAAGTTTCCGAAAAACACTATTTATCGATTTCCGCTCGAGAATTATTTTTGAATTTCCGAGAAATATATAACAATATAATATCGAGGTGAGATGGATTATGTAATAATAATTTAAGTATGGAAAACATAATTTTTCGCATGCGGACTTAATTCGAGAAAGTTAGGAAAGTAAAGCGTAAGAAGCTAATATGATGATCGTGTAATACGTAAGTATTATACGAGCCAACGAATACGAGTATGGTATGAAGTATTATACGAGTATGTATGAATAATGGAATATTGTATATTATGAATTAATATACGAGTTAGAATACGAGAATAATACGTAAACAATACGTTATAAGGCTTTAAGCCAAATGTAATGAACTTGTTGGATTATGTAGGAAGTGCAAGTCCAATGAGAATTAATAGGCAAGTCCAAGATTATGTAATGTGCAAGCCCAAGTGTTTGTTAATGTAAAGTCCAAAGTAATTTAATACAAGCCCAATGCTAAAGTTAAACTAATTAAACCTAAGCCCAAGTTATGATCTAATGGGTTAAGGTGATCCATTGGGCAACCCATGATAATGTGGTTAATCTTGGTTACCAAGATATTTAAGTGATGACCAAGGATTTGTTGTGATGACCAAGTAAGTAAGGTCAAGAGCAAGTTAACTTAAGGTGGAAGTAATGAATAGTAAGGAGGTTACAAAGGAGATGGGATTTGGCTTTTGTCCATAATGCCCTAACTTAGGAAATCATATAAATACCAAGCTTTGGATTCATTATTTTCTTGTTCATTTTCATCCAACCACTCTCAATCAAGATAAGTGCTTAAGTGTTAGAGAAAATAAGCAAGTTTAAGTTAGACTTTCAAGAAGAAGAAAAGCTAGTTCATCAAAGGTAATGATCTTATAACATATATCTTCCATCTCTACCATTGTTGTGACGCCCCCAAATCCGGGTATCTTCCAACTCGACAGATGGTGCTCCATGATACTAGAATCCATACAATCATTCGATTGAGATAACAACATAATGAGTGTAATTACTATCTTTTTATTACATTTGTAATAAATCCTTTCCCAGGTTCATAACCGAATACATTGTGGTTCTTCATAAGTATATTACATACACATACACTAATCTATTACAGGACGATTAATTATCCATCTTAGCCTCGCCTTTATCTCTCTTAGAACTCTCAGTTCGTTCGGCTTTAGCTGCAAACATATGGTTCAAGTAAGAATGAGTATAACTAGTTCAGCAAGTCTTAACAAAGAATCATACGAATATCACATTAACAATTACATGCTTTATTTCTATAACTGAAAAATTAACTATGAAGTACTATGAAACATTTGACTAGTACTTCTCATGTCATAACAACAATTCCAAAGTATATATAATAGCTTAGGAATGATGAACCGGTCAATAGACCATGAACATACTCTTTTTGTTTTCATACTTAAAAAGGATATCTGGCACTAAGGCCATCCACCCGTCTTTACTTACGAGCACTTCTAGGTGATCAGCCTAATATACTCTATGTTGATCAACACTCTTTCGTTAAACGTATGTACTAGCTGTTTCTTGATTGTGAGGAATGCATTTTGACACTCAATATTCCATTTCATGGAGGAGTTCTTCCTTAATAGCTTGAAGATTTGCTCACAGGTTGCTGTGAGTTGAGAGATAAACCCGCTAATGAAGTTGATTCTTCCCAAAAATCCCCGTATTTCCTTTTATGTCTGAGGAATGGGCATTTCCGTGATGGCTTGGATTTTGGCAGGATCCAGCTCAATCCCTTTGTGGCTGACTAGAAATCCTAGCAATTTTCCTGATTTAACACCAAAGGCGCATTTAGCTGGATTCAACTTCAAGTTATACTTACGCAACCGGTTGAACAACTTTCTGAGATGGTCTAGATGGTCATCCTCCTTCCGTGACTTGACAATGATGTCATCCACGTAGATCTCGATCTCTTTGTGCATAAAGTCGTGGAAAAGAGCCATCATAGCTCGTTGATAGGTGGCTCCGGCATTGTTGAGGCCGAATGACAACCGTCTATAGCAAAAGGTTCTCCAAGGCGTGATGAAAGCAGTCTTCTCACGATCTTCCTCAATAACCATGATCTGATGATACCCCGCAAAGAAATCAGCAAAGGAGTACATGTCGTATTGCGCAGTATTATCAATGAGAATGTGGATAAATGGCACGGGAAAGCTATCTTTTAAGCAAGCTTTGTTCAAGTCTCGGTAATCCACACAAACACGCACCTTCCCTCCAGGTTTAGGCAAGAGTACAATGTTGGATATCCACTCAAGATATGTAAACACCATGATGATACCAGCTTGAAATTGTTTCACAATTTCTTCTTTCACCTTTAAACTCCACTCAGGTTTCAATCGCCTGAGCTTTTGCTTGACTGGTTTAAATCCCTCTTTAATGGGAAGGCGATGAAGGATAATGTCAGTGGACAAACCCACCATGTCTTCATGAGACCATGCAAACATATCCTGGAATTGGGTTAATTACGTAACCATGTCATTCTGTTGGTTTGGGGTAAGGTCTGAACCAATCTGGATTAACTTAGGGCTTTCTAAGGTTCTGAGATTGAAAGAAGTGGTTTGATCAAGGTTGGGTTTAGGTTTGTCTCTGACCCATTCTTGAATTTTTGGAGGCACCTCAATGTCATCCTCAGATTTCCATCAAGGTGAATTCATCTCTACATCAAAGGTACAATCCTTGTGGAGAAGAGTCACCATATCGCAAAATCACAGCACATATAAAATTCGAGTCCTAAAATAAAATATGCTTTCACTTAGTATATATGAAATGTGTTGATCATACATAGTGTTAGCATATATCATCACAATAAACCTAATAATCTTGTACAAAAAAAGTAAGCGGTTATTATATCTATAGGCGAAGAGTTTACGCGCTTTACCTCGAACGCACCCATGCAAGGAGTGTTGTTCTAATTGGCGAGGGCAAAGTCCAGGTGGACCACAGTAATGGAGGGATTGTCATCATCCTCCCTGTCCCGAATGATGGCCATTATGTCTAGGCAATCATCGTCTAGGGTGTATCTGTTGGTATGTTCATCATGAACGATGATGCGTATGCCTGACATCATTCGGATGACGTCTTGCTTGATTCTTCGTTCCTCTTCTTCCACTGCGGGATTTGGAACAAAGACTTCTTTCTCCTTCACCGGTACCGGCTTGGGAAATAACATAGCCATTACATTGGCTGGCACCTTTATAGGAGGTTGTGCGGACTCAGAGCTTGAAGGCGAAGATAACCGCCGCATGGTTGAAGCTGAAGGAATCTGCTGATGCTTATGAATATTCCTGTGACTAGAACTGGCAGAATAGCCTAGTCCAGCTGTTCCAGTTTGCTTGGTTAATCAAATGGGGTACTTGATACCCTGGCAATCTTTACCCAACCCTTGTCCCGATTTATGACCCAATGACATTATTTCTTGAGTAGCCGACATTACCTCAGTAGAAATCTTGGGTTCGGGCAATGGCGTTCCAATAGCATGGTATTGAGTATTGCTTATTTCCACAGCATGAAAACTGACCGGTTCAACATCTGCATTGGTATTGATGAATGGCATGTCCCCGTGTTGAGGATACTCTGGTTCAGCGTTGACCATGACCAGGCTATTGTTGATAATGTATTTCAACTGTTGGTAAAGAGTAGAGGGGACTGTCCCAGCCATATGAATCCATGGTTGTCTCAAGAACAGGTTGTATCCTGAGTCTATCTTGAGCACATGGAATCATACGCAGAATGTATGAGGACCAATTTCGATTGGCAGCTCAATTACTCTGACCGAATTATGGCGGGCTCCATCAAAAGCTTTGATGATAGTATAGCTACTCCGAATTCTGTTGAGATTGATATTCATCTTCACCAAGGTAGCGTATGGACATATATTTAGAGAGGAACCTCTATCTATCAGGACTCCAGCTAGCATGTATCCGGAGGACAAGACCGCAATGTGCAACAGCTTAAAATGACCGGTCCCTTCGGGCGGTATGTCATCATGAGTGAAGGATATCACATTGTTGTTGAAAATGTGATCAACCAAATGTTGAAATTTTTCCGTATCAGCTGATGTTGGTAGAGAGGATTCTTCTAAAACCTTCAACAAGACCTTCCGATGATTATCGGAAGTTAGGACCAAATCCAAAATTGATATTTGTTGTGGAGCTTCTTTTAAGCTTAAAACCACCGTGGCTTCGTTATGACCCATAGTGCGGAGGAATTTTTCAATCTTCTCCATGGGTATTTTCCCCTTTGATTTGGTGGTAGGCTTCATCACCCATTGGGAAAGATACAGTAGATTTTCCTTCGACACTGTAGCAGTGGTATGTGAGGTGGATCATTTACCTTCTCCATAATTCCACGGAACTTTGCGCAAGCTAACAATAGGATATTATGCTCTGCACGGCAGGTTGATTGGCTCGGGAGCGGCCACTTTCAAAGGATTGTTGCTTCCCATGAGTTGAATTGTTGGCATTGTGAGTGATTGATTACTCCCATCAGCTTCAGTGGATATGACTGCTACCACACTCTTCCACTTAGTAGGACCTGTATTCCCACTTGCACGTAACACAGTATCGTCGTCCACTAGGCGCAGGACACCACTGTCGATTAGATTTTGGATAAGGTGGCAGAGTGCCCAAGATTCTTCTCTTTGTGACGCATGAGGCCCGGGAGTGATATTGACATACTCCATCAGAGTTGTACCGCCCTGAACGGGGGTTGATTAGAGGTAGAAGGGAACTGATCCTTCCTTCATTGATTAACAGATGAAAGATTTCCTCCATAGGTTGGCCCAAATAGGTGAATTCCCTTTTATTAGCGAAATCCCGACGGGCTTTGGCATTTGCTCTCTTTATCACTTTGTCTTCCAGCATTTCATTTTCTAAAAGTGACGAGGGAATATTCATGAAAAGAGGTAGGAGACTGGCATGCTCCTGGCTAATTAATTGACGTGTAACTTGATGCTGATAAGTCACCAGTTCCGCCAATTGCTCAATTTGCTTGCATAGAGCTTTCATCTTTCGTTCTATTGTGAACTGGAACTTGGCATAATCCCATATCTCATCACCATCTTTGAGGGTCTGGGAGGATTCAAAGTTGAAATTGGAATTCTGTCCATTACTCCAATTTTTCATGTTAACCTCTTCTTCTTTGTGTTGAGGAAGAGGGTTATCTTGAACGTGAGGTTGATCTGGTTTGGTGACCACGATCTCCCCGTTGTCTATCAGGCCTTGGATCTTGTGTTTCAAGGCCCAACAATCCTGAGTATCATGTCCAGGTGCCCCGGCATGATAAGCACATTTCCGAGCAGCATTGAAACCCCGTCCATTAGGGCTGGCCGGTGAAAGAAGATGCGTAATTTTCTCATGTGTTGTCAGAAGATTGAGAATATTCTCGAGGGTATCCCTTAAGGGTGTAAACACACGAGGGTGTTTGACTTCTCCACCTTTTTGTATTGGAGGGTTCGCAGACTGTGCTTGAAAGGGAGTGTAGTTTCTCCTTTGAATAGGCATGTTTTGATTGCCTTTTTGCCCCTGTAGTATCAAGGAAACATCTTCCTCTTTCTTTTTATGGACCCTCTGGGGGTTGTTCCCATAATTTATGGATTGGATGTGATCAGTAATAGCTTTGAGTGCAGATAGGTCTTGAATTTGTCCTGACTTCAACCCCATCTCAGCCATCTCCCCATTTTTGACCATTTCAAAAATGGTTTGCCGATCAAGCCGACTAAAACTCTTTTTCAGAAAAAAACTTCTTGTATGTCTATGAAATTCATGACCATCTCTCGATTCTATCATGGAAGGACTAACTTGGGCGCACCAGCGTCTCCACCTTTGAGCATACTCTCTAAAAAGACTCGTTAGATTATTTCTTGATCTTGGTAATTTGATACCCATCGGGAGCCATCCGAGTTTGAAAGTCATATTACGAGTGAGGAAAGCATGTGCTAGCTCTTCCCAGCTATGGATTTTGGAGTTGTCTAATCTTGTGTACCACGAACGGGCTTCTCTAGTTAGACTCTTTTGGAACAATTGCATTTTGAGCTTTTCGTCCTCTGCATAAGATCAAAGTTCTCCAATAAACACCTTTAAATTTGTATAAGGATCTCCTAACCCGTCATATTTTTCGAAGTCAGGAGTCTTAAATTTTTTTGGATTATGAACACTAGGAAAAATACACAGATCAGCATATGAAACACTCCCGTGTGTTCCAATTCCTTTGATAGCACGAAGAGTCTCTTCCATTTGAAGGACTTTTTGATGTCACCAGTGTCTGGATCTCCAGTGGAATGGGCATCATCATGAGTTTTGTTGGTCGTATCCAACTGCAGTTCAGGTATTGTAATGACCTGAGTTCCCCCTTGTGTGGAGGATTCAGCATGTATGGGTATTTTTAGACCCTGATTAGACTGGTGTAATTCGTTGAGTAGAACAGCCAAATCTGTAATTTGTTTGCCTAATCCGTTGAATTCTTTGCGAGAAACTGGATTAAGGTCAGTCTGGTCAGATGACGACATGATTGACTGTAGGCCTGTAGCCTTTTTAGACTTTGACCGGGTAGTAGGTCTGATTGGTTCCATGTGAAAGACTTGCATAGTTTAGTCTTTAGGGAATATAATAATAACATGCTATGTGATGTGTCCATTTTAGGAATTTTATCCTGCAAAATGGATGTCTGCTATTTGTAGCATGTTAATATATAGGTGTACACATTTCTTCACATTTCTCATTACATGGAGATAGATATGGAATGTAATTTACAAGTAATTGTGTTTACAAGTAATTGAAATGACAGCATGAAGAGACTTTCCTCCGTTTTGGGTTTATCAAAGGCTGACCTATCTTAGGTTATTCTCGCAGCTTTTTGGCATGAAGGTTCCCAAATCATCGCAAGCTACTTGACGGGAAGTTAATCTGGTCTTTCAACTGGAGCAAATTTGGGTGGTGTCTTTCCTGAGCCTCGGAGAATTAGTCTTCTCACGAGTCCAGTAATCAAACACCAACGGGATAGCCTCCTGGTGGAGGGACCACACAACCTACATTCGCATACATCGCGTCTCACCGTATGATAATGATGACATGTGCGAAGCACTAATATCACAAGCAGATATGGTGTGAAGCACTAATGTCACAAGCAGTTATGGTGCGAAGCACTAAATGCAATAAGGAAATGCATTCGTACACATTCATCAAATGTAAATGCAACA
This sequence comes from Panax ginseng, assembly GCA_020205605.1. Lineage (NCBI taxonomy): Eukaryota > Viridiplantae > Streptophyta > Magnoliopsida > Apiales > Araliaceae > Panax > Panax ginseng. Next base: position 26,660,513 of record CM035143.1, read on the forward strand.
TCCTCACACAAGCAGATAACAATTTTGAAAAGATTGTAATAGCGGCTTAAGTCCTCTTACTGGAGTCCCCAGTAGAGTCGCCATATGTCGACATCGGGATTTTTGGATGTCCCTTTCCGTTACTTGTTCTTTGGTGTTCTCATTTTAGGTGAGATTTGTTTGAAAAAACAAGTGAAAAAGGTCTGACTTGTATAATGTCGACGATGGACTGTTAAGAGTCGCCAGTTGGTTTTTTAAATGGTTGTACCAACACAACCGAGAAAAGGTTTGCACATTGACCCAGTGATGTGACATTGCTATACGAGTTAGTGAAACCGAGATTCATTAGGGTCCGAGGACTTGGTTATGCAGAGGGAAGGTGTTAGGCACCCCCTGACATCCGTGTTACCACGGTGACCGCCTCTTTTCAAGAAACTATTATCTAAATGTGTGTGTGTGTGTGGGTCAATGTGTCATTATTTGGAAGTAGTGCGAGGCCTCGTCGCACCTCTATATATATATTGTGGTTTGAATTTTATGCAAAAATTCAGCTTTAAGCAAGATATAAGGCGGTGATGTTTTATAAAAGATGTTTTCAAACCACGATGCTCAATAGTAATTGAGAGCTTCTACAATCCCATTTTTATTAAGTGTTCTTAGCTTGATTGATTTTATTTGATGGATCGAGGCATCCGTATGCAAAAATAATGTACAAAATAATGCCGACTTCCTCGTGGGTATGGAAACCATCTGAGGAAATTCAGACAACGCAGAATAATTTACAAGCTGCTTACAATTGAAAATGTCCATCACAGGAACCGAATCTACATCCAATGGGTTGAATCTGTGATCACATGATTCCTAGGAGCATAAGATACCGCAATTTGTATGAAAGCGATGGCGGTATATATATAAAAAGCAGAAATATATATATCTGAGACATGATCACCAACCACGAAAGCACGTCCATGGGGGATCGAAATGTAAATAAAGTTGTAAAGTTATCAACCGCCACGGAGGAAACTCTAAACGGGACGAAACGTAAAGAAAGCTGTAAATACGGTCAACCGCCACGAAGGAAACTCCAGGCGGGACGAAATGTAAATAAAGCTATAAAAGCGATCAACTGCCACGAAGGAAACTCCGGGCGGGGCGAAAATATATATATATATATATATATAATAAACGCACTAGGATGTAAAATCTGTGGCTCATCAAGAAACGAGTTCGACAATTCATATATATATATATATATATATATATATATATATATATATATATATATATATATATATATATACAAAAGTAGAGTAAACGTACCGGATGTAAAATCCAGGCTCATCGAACAAAGTTCGACAACAGTTCATATATATAAATAGATATATATATACAAAAGCAGAGTAAACGCACCGGATGTAAAATCCAGGCTCATCGAACAAAGTTCGACCACAGTTCATATATATAAATCTATATATATATAAGCGAGTAAACGCTCCAGACCGAAGTCTAGGCTCATCGAACAAAGTTCGACACACAGTTAATATATATAAATGTATATATATATATATATATATATATTAAAGCAAATAAACGCTCCAAACCGAAGTCTAGGCTCATCGAACAAAGTTCAACACACAGTTCATATATATATATATATATATATATATATATATATATATAGAAAAGCAAATAAACGCACTGCATCAAGTTCAGGCTCAATCGAGGCATAACTCGATAATGTTAGTCAATATATATATATATATATATATATATATATATATATACAAGCTGAAAGAAAACCACGGACCAAAGTCCGGGCAAATGCGTGCAACACGACTCTTAACGTGAAGAAGGGTGTGTGCAGAGATGAAGAGAAAGACTCTAAACTGTGTGAGAAGGCTTACAGTTGACTGCTAAAGAAGACTTCTATATCTTTAGAGTGGGTAAACACTAGCTTTTGTAGGTACACAAGGGCTATATATGAGCTCACAGGTATTTAAAATGAGAAAGTACACTGCATGGGGTGAGTGCAGAGCAAATTGGGCAGGGCTTCCTCGCCGTTTTCTCTTGCAAAATGGGCAGCCCAAGCCCTCTATTTATAGATGAAGTAGCCACGGGTGTACCAGAGGCAACCCGGGTGGGCCCAGATTTTTTGGGTCAGGTCGTCTTGAAGTACGTGCACTCAGGCACTGTAATGTCCACTCGAACTTTAAGAAGTGCACTCCGAGCATCCGTTTGAGGTATACAGGACCTATTTCGGACCTCCGTTGTCGAGAGTTGTACGATGGCATGGGATTAGAGTTTGTATGAAGTCATTGAAGATGAGACGATGCCCTCCAGTCTTCAAGCTTCAACTTTCATCTGTTACCCCGCACAATAGTCACTCGGGATTGGTTAGTATTGTGGGACATCGTTGTGTAGAGATGTTGAGATGACACGGCATGGCATTGCGTTGGCGAGATGACTATGTTACCCCTTACCTGTGTTATCGCCGGATTGGGCTGATAAAGTAGACGTTGCTCGAGCTTTACGAGATTGAAATTTCTTTACCAATTTGTTGAAGGTCCTCATTGTCATCTTTGAGGTGTGCCTGTCTTCCCGATGTTATCGCCGGGTTGGTATAGTGTATCTCGTTGTGAGCGCCGAGATTGAAGCTGGTCGCATTTGAAACAAGCATTTCTGGGGTTATCACCGAAACTGCATTCCTTGGGGTTATCACCAAGGTTGGTGGCTATTCCCATAGTTGGGACTGAGACTGGATACCTCGGGGTTATCTCCGAGATTAATCGGTCTTCTCCGGTGTGTGTTCTGGTATTGGATCTGCATGCCTCGGGGTTATATCCGAGGTTGGAATTGTTACTCCCAGAGTGTGATCCGGGGTTGATGCTGAACTTCCGGTAGTATCCGGTATGGATATGGATTGTCTTTCAGGGTTCCCTCTTAAAAGACGAATCTATCCTCCTGCAATATTAGTGACAGTAGTACAGAAAATTTCGATTGTCTATAGGGGCGAAATGACCAATTTGCCCTAAGCTTTGGTTTTCTATAAATAGGAAGCTAGATTTAATTTTTTTAGGATTTTGAAAATTCTATAACTTGAGAGAGAGAGAGAGAGAGCTCGGATGAAGAGGGAGAAGGAAGAGTATGAGCATAAATGCTCGGATCAAAAGTGATCGTGAAATAGAAAAGCTTGCAAATCGCCGGCTTTGTATAACGGAAGAGGATTAAAGAAGAACGGTAATCCGAACCCTAGTTTCTTCTAATATTTTCTTTAAGTTTCTATGATTAAAACATAGCTTAATGACAATAGGGAGAAGATGATGTTAGAAATGATTTCATATCATAGAAATCATGAGAAAACTTAGAAATAAGAATTAGAAATTTTGTTTATAAATTTCTTAAGGACGTATAAGATTCGTAAGGATTTTGAGCGATCCGAATGAATCTTATGAACGAGAAGGTGAAATAAGTAAGGAATGGTATTCTATAACATCAAATTCCAAGAAAAAGTAAAATTGTAATCCAAAATATCGATTAAAATGAAGAACGAACGACGAAAGCGAAGAACGCGCGAAGAACACGAAGAATGTTGTTGATGGACAAATTTAAAACCATCGTAGGAAAATTGTTGTTGATGGACAAGTTTAAAACCATCGTGTATAAGTTAGTTGCATATTGCTTGGTTAGGAATGGTAGAAACGTTCATGAAGAACGGATTAAAACTTAGCTAAAACGAAGTTATGGCAAAATTTTCGTAAAAGACGAACGAAAATTAGAAAGTTAGAGAATGAACCCGAACGTGTAGGGTTTCATAAGGAAGTAAGAGAATGTAGAAAACGTGAGTCGTAGACTCAAGAACGAACGAGTTTCGAGTTCGGATGACCGAATTACGGACGAACGAACGAAGAGCGTTAAAAACGTAAAATGAACAAAGGGTGAAGATCAAGCTATTCGAATGGCACGTAATGGATTTAGAATGAATTTCTGCTCAATGGGTATTAAAGTACGTAGGATAAGGAATAGAATGGCTTTGGAATGACCTCATTCCGAGTTATAACGAAAACTTATGAGATCGTAAAGTACGCGTCTAAAATTTAATACAAGACTTAGAAATTTTTCTAGGGTTTAAGCTCGGCACCGCAACGCCCACCGAAGCTTTGAAGTGGCGCCATGACAGATCTAACTCGACCCATAAACTTCTGGAGAGTGGCGGTTCAACGCGAGAGATAGAAAAGGGTTTGAGTTGGCAGTATGGACCAAGGAAGAAGGTGAAGTAGAGGCGACAAAGACGTGAGAGAGAGAGGAAGAACGCAGCAGTACGGCAGTGCCGTGGCAATGCCAGTAAATGAGATTTTATTTCTCGATTCTTGGGGGATGTGCAAGAAAGAAATATGAACATGTAGTTCACGTAACATAACGCTTAATCAAGCAAGTTAAACCTTTAGTAAAGGTTGAACGGGAAGATTAAACGAGACTAAAAGAATGCAAACGCGGGTTACGGAACCGATATCTGGGGACCGTAGTCGCGATGAATGAACGTGAGGGATTACTATGATTGTGATCCTTAGACGTTGAGTGATGAAGGTAACGAGTAACATTTTGATGTTATGTTGTGGTAATGAGAGATAAGTGTAAAGCGTATATACGCTGTGAATGTAACGTTGTTGCGATGAAAGATCGGTCTTAGCATACAACGAACGGTATGGCTTCGACAGTAAGAAAGAATAATGAACATGGGGTTCATGGGTTGAATAACGATGGGATGAAATTGAAACCTTGAGTAAAGGATGAATGAGAGATTAAGAGACGAGCAACGTAAACGTCGTATACGTAAACGATTCCCTTGAATCGTATTTGCGTCGGACGAACGTTCTAAGTATACGATGATTATATAACTTAGACGTTGATGAAGGTAGTAAGTAAGATATGATTTATCAAGGAAAGCCATAACGAACAGTAATAAGATTAAAGAAAGTCCGAGTGTGAGTCGGATAGAGAATGTTAGAATGAATGTAAGCATTAGAAACTTTAACCAACGTAATGGTTGAGTGTACGTGAATAGTAAACTGGTAAAACCAACGCTCTGTGTATGGTTTGACCGTAAGTGTAATGAAGAATGTACATTTAACCGTGAACAGTGAAGAAACTTAGTTAAGGATAATAACGTATAACGTTAAGAAGCTGAGTTAATAAGTAAAACTTGGACAACATTCCGAATCGAATGAACTGGACGTTATAAGGTATGAATAAGTTAATATGAAATGTTTAACGCTATGATCTAATAGTATTGACATTGATTGATCGTTCCGAGTATACAAAAGACTGTATGACTTAGACGATAAAGAATGAATCCTTAGGTATGACATTTAGTTGCCAGGAAGCCGTAAGGAATAAGAAGTTGACTTAACGAACATTATAGTTTAATGGTTCGTATAAGTTAAGAGAAGTTAGGTTGTGGTACAATCGTAACTTTAATAGTTGACATATGGGAGCTGGGCTAAACAATTCCTTCTGAGAGCGAAGGTATAAACGAAACTGGCAACCGATCTAACTCACTGTGTGGGCAGTGTAAATGAGACGGGAACTTGTTTGTTGGTTGTTTGTGGGAAACCACTCAGAGTACCATATGGATCAAGCAGCGAGAGAAGCGATGATGTCGCTTATTCCTATAGAAGTTATAAGAAGAAGATAAGAATGAAAATCATCAAAGATGATGAACGTCTTGAGTAAGACATCTCCGTATGTCATGAAGCCGTAAACCGGTAATGAAAGTTAGTCGCGTAAGCTTATATTGCAAGAACGTGAACCCTAAGAAGTAAAGTTAAGTAAACCAATGCGTAAGTCAAGTATATGACTAATTGGTGTACGTGTTATTTCCTTATGTGTTATATAAGGATTTAGAATGAGCAGTTCAGCGTAAACTGTAAGTTGTAGTTGTGCTTAAGGCAAGTTTCCTAACTTCATTCATACTATATGAATGCTAGTTTCTTAAACTTCTCAGATGTTGAACTTGAGAAGTTCTATTTATGTGCATATGTGCTAAGTATGTACAAGGTGGTAGAACGTATGAGGGCTTGTGCCACAATTTGAACACTTCGGTATTTCTATGAGATGAACTGTTCTATGATTGAACTGTTGAATACAAGTATGTTTGGTTTATACGTGAACCGTTATTGATAAGTCTGGGCTAATGATTCTAGCCAGACAAGATGTATATGAAAAAGGTAGAAGAATGAAAGTATTTCAAAGTGAAAGTTACTGAATGTTTTAGGATGATAGGAATCGAGACTATTCCTATTATTCAAGCTGCTTCATAACCTTTGTTCGGTTATCGAAGTCTTGAAAAATGTTTAAACTCCTGAACTTGTTTGTTCAACTATTTTGACTTGCTGGGCAATTGAATGCTCACACTTGCTTTAAATGAAAACCTTTTTCAGCGTACGATGTTAGAAAGAACTTAAGGATCCCGTAAAGATCAAGCTGAGCGGTATCCAGACGAAGTGTCATTCAGTATATGAATGTGCGTGAAGCGCAAGTGAAGACTTGTAATATAGAATAATAGAATTAAACTATAGATTAGTTTAATGAACAGTTATGTATCCTTGGTGGCGGATGAAATTCACTCGTGTAAGATGAAAAGAATAATGTAATTATCATTATTTGTAATGAAAGAGGTTATAAGGTTTTGAGAACCTTGGATTTGAGAATTTATGTCATTATATTTATCTATATAATGATGTGTGTTTGGAAGGAGATGGGATCATGACGCACGGAGTCCGGGTCTGAAAGTAGACTGGATTTTGGGGCGTTACAGAATGGTATCAAAACTATAGGTTATAACTCTTAGGTATGTGTACCTAAGACTAGAATCGTAGAGAAGAGGATAGGAAAATCGTTGAGTTAAACGATTAAGGAAGAAGATCACCACGTGATCATAGTAAATCGTAGTAACAGATGAGTTGTTAAACGATGAATGATTTATAGCTAATGCTATGAATGAATGGTACTACGAAGTAATATAGAAGAAGAACTCAGATTGAGTTGTAAAGGATAGCATACGAATTAAAGAAAATTCGTATTAAGTAAAGAGAAATTTAGAAGTTGTAAGATTTCAATTGAGGACTCATGTGATGGCTGAGTTTTATGAACCTTTGTTATGGGAAGAGGTTTGTGCTTTGGTGTAACAACTGCTCAGTTTATTATAGTGATAATCATTGGAATTTGTCTCACTATTAAGATGTATATGACGAGAAGGTGAATCTTTTCTCATGTATATAGTTGATAGGTAGAGAAAGATAAGGTAGGTGCGAGTTCTTGAAACTCATACTTATAGTAAGTTCGTGACTCATAATAATATGGTATGTTTTCGAACGTCTCAGCGAATGGACGCCTAAGGTCTGTCTGGATGTTCTTAAACTCATACTATTGTGGAAAGTTCATAAACTCATAATGTGTGGTAAGTTGATGGACTTTACTAAGGTATAGGAATGTTTAGACTAAAAACGAAGTATTTTCAGTATGCTTAGCATTGAAGGTGCTAGAGAAGATTAAGTATTGTTGCAGTAAGACAATGAAGGAAGATGGAGAATAGGATCTTTCAAGTCTTCTAGCTATGCTAGATTTTGAAGTTTATTGAAATCGTGCTTATGTGTACATTTCAAAAAGAAAAGAATTGGTTCAACTTTTGGAACCAATGGATTTTAAAAGAGCTATTCTTTGTATGTCTACGTCAATTGCTTCGGCTAGACAGAAATTGATTTAAAATATCAAAATGAATTTTGTATCATCCGTGCATTTGATGCAAGGTAGTAAAAAGATGGAGTTGTTAATGTAGTTGAACCTGGTGGGATGTGATCTTAGGATCAACAAACCGCTATGGTATGATGTATAATGACGAAGTCGTAAATTGACGAAGTCCTCAACGTACTGTGAAGAGTACGGTATCATGACGTCATAAAAATATTTTGATGTATTGTGAAAAGAATTTACGGCGAAAGGATGTTTAACCTAGTAAGAGTTCATGGTCAATTTGACCCCTCAGCAAAAGTATGAAACGTTTTAAAGGATATTTTATATTCCTGGATATTCCTTCTACTTCATGATTCTTGATAGGTTATAGAGGTTAGGAATGATGGGAAGATAAGAACTTCTTTGAAGAGAAGTTGAGAAGAAGAGTAAGCTAATAAATTTGAGGACGAAATTCTGTGAAGAAGGGGAGAATGTGAGAACCCGGGTAAGGGTTTGATTTTAAGAAATTCTAATGATGGAATTTTTATAAGGAGGGAAGAATGTGACAACCCAGAATTTTGGATTATCCAGAATTTAGGTTTAAAGAATTAGTTATTAATAAAAGCAATTTTTATTAATACTATTATGTGCTATGTGTTTATTAATCGTTCTATAACCTAGGATGATTATAAGTCGGGAGAATTCTGGCTACGTGCTAGATTGAACGAGTAAAAAATTTCAAGACGAAAATGAAAGTTTTTCGGGAACAAAAATATTTCCGGGGTAAAAGACGAAATATGCACTATTCATCCGTTTCTGCTTGGAGATTAATTTTGAAATTCTGAGAAGTTAATGATTACGTATAATTTTGAGACGTGATGGAATATTCAATAATATTTCAGTTATGGAAAAAATGAAGTTTTCGCCTGCGGACTCAAAACCTAAGGGTTAGGAAAAGTGAGTTCCGAGAATTTTATGATCACGTATAATAATTAGGGTTATTATGCGTGATAAATACGAGTATAATACTAGTTATTATACGAGTATAGTACAAAGATTAGTACGACTATAATACGAATATCGTACGAACGATATACGAGAATGCGAGAATGGAATGCGTAGAATACGATTAGTCTTAATGGACTTTGAGTTCATGGACTTTGTAGAATCTAATTGGACTTGGATTATGTCAAGCCCAATGCTTTGTGAAATCAAGCCCAAGATAGGACCAATAAGAATTAATTTTAAGGCCAAAACCAAGAAAATAAACCGTGAATCGAACCGATGGATAAATGGATGGGTAAGAACCACGGGACAACCCATGGGGTGACCCATGGGCATGTGGGTCGGCCACTTGGCCACCAAGTAAGGTTGGAGGCCAAGTTTACTTGGTGGCTAAGTGTTGGAGGAGGTGGGAATAGTAAGGAGGTGGGGGTGAAATCACCAATTTGCCCTAAGCTTTGGTTTTCTATAAATAGGAAGCTAGATTTCATTTTTTAGGATTTTGAAAATCCTATAACTTGAGAGAGAGAGAGAGAGCTCGAATGAAGAGGGAGAAGGAAGAGTTTGAGCATGAATGCTCGGATCAAAAGTGATCGTGAAATAGAAAAGCTTGCAAATCGCCGGCTTTATATAACGGAAGAGGATTAAAGAAGAACGGCAATCCGAACCCTAGTTTCTTCTAATATTTTCTTTAAGTTTTTATGCTTAAAACATAGTTTAATGAGATTAGGGAGATGATGATGTTAGAAATGATTTCATATCGTTGAAATCATAAGAAAACGAAGAAATAAGAATTAGAAATTTAGTTTATAAATTTCTTAAGGACGTATAAGATTCGTAAGGATTTTGAGCGATCCGAAAGAATCTTATGAACGAGTAGGTGAAATAAGTAAGGAATGGTGTTCTATAACATCAAATTCCAAGAAAAAGTAGAATCGTTATCCAAAATATCGATTAAAATGAAGAACAAACGAATAACGCGAAGAACACGCGATGAACACGAAGAATGTTGTTGATGGACAAATTTGAAACCATCATAGGATAATTTTTGTTGATGGACAAGTTTAAAACCATCGTGTATAAGTTAGTTGCATATTTCTTGGTTAGGAACGGTAGAAACGTTCATGAAGAACCGATTAAAACTAAGCTATAACGAAGTTATGGCGAAATTTTTGTAAAACACGAACGAGAATTAGAAAGTTAGAGAATGAACCCGAATGTGTAGGGTTTCATAAGGAAGTAAGAGAGCGTAGAAAATGTGAGTCGTAGACTCAAGAACGAACGAGTTCCAAGTTTGGATGACCGAATTACGGACGAACGAACGAAGAGCGTTAAAAACGTAAAATGAACAAAGGGTGAAGATCAAGCCAATCGAATGGCACGAAACGAATTTAGAATGAATTTCTTCTCAATGAGTATTAAATTACGTAAGATAAGGAAGAGAATGTTATTGTTACGACCTCGTTCCGAGTTATAACGTAGAAGTTAAGAGATTGTATAGTACGCATCTCAAACTTAATGCAAGACTTAGAAATTTTTCTAGGGTTTAAGCTTCGCACTTGCATGGCGTCATTTACCGAGCTTTGAGAAGTGCCAAGCAGCAATGCAAACTCAACCCATAAACTTCTGGAGAGTGGCACAGCAGCGCGAGAGATAACAAAGGGTTTGGCACCGCAGCGCCAAACCAAGGAAGAAGGTGAAGTAGGGCAGCAAGAAATAGAGAGAGAGGAAGGGGCATAAGCCATAGCAAATACGCAGGTCAGACAATACCGGAAGTTAGATTTTTATTTCTCGATTCATCGAGATGTGCAAGAAAAAAATATGAACATGTAGTTCACGTAACATAACGCTTAATCAAGCAAGTTAAACCTTTAGTAAAGGTTGAATGGGAAGATTAAACGAGACTAAAAGAATGCAAACGCGGGTTACGGAACCGATATCCGGGGACCGTAGTCACGATGAATGAACGTGAAGGATTATTATGATTGTGATTCCTTAGACGTTGAGTGACGAGGGTCACAAGTAACATTTCGATGTTATGTTGTGGTAATGAGAGATAAATGTAAAGCGTATAGACGCTGTGAATGCAACATTGTTGCGATGAACGATCGGTCTTAGCATACAACGAACGATATGGCTTCAACAGTAAGAAATAATAATGAACATGGGGTTCATGGGTTGAATAATGATGGGATGAAATTGAAACCTTGAGGAAAGGTTGAATGAGAGATTAAGAGACGAGCAATGTAAACGTCGAATATGTAAACGATTCCCGTGAATCGTATTCGCGTCGGACGAACGTTCTAAGTATACGATGATTATATGACTTAGACGTTGACGAAGGTAGTAAGTAAGATATGATTTATCAAGAAAAGTCATAACGAACGGTAATAAGATTAAATAAAGTCCGAGTGTGAGTTGGATAGATAATGTTAGAATGAATGTAAGCGTTAGACACTTTATCCAACGTAATGGTTGAGGGTACGTGAATAGTAAACTGGTAAAACCTACGCTCCGTGTATGGTTTGACCGTAAGTGTAATGAAGAATGTAGATTAAACCGTGAACGGTGAAGAAACTTAGTTAAGGATAATAATGTATAACGTTAAGAAGCCGAGTTAATAAGTATAACTTGGACAACGTTCCGAATCGAATGAACTGGACATTGTAAGCTATGAATAAGTTAATATGAAATGTTTAACGCTATGATCTCATAGTATTGACATTGATCGATCGTTCCGAGTATACAAAAGACTCTATGACTTAGACGATAAAGAATGAATCCTGAGGTATGGCATTTAGTTGCCAGGAAGCCGTAAGGAATAAGAAGTTGACTTAACGAACATTATAGTTTAATGGTTCGTATAAGTTAAGAGAAGTTAGGTTGTGGTACAATCGTAACTTTGATAGTTGACATATGGGAGCTGGGCTAAATAATTCCTTCAGAGAGAAAAGGTATATACAAAACTGGCAATCGATCTTACTCATTGTGTGGGCAGTGTAGATGAGACGAGAACTTGTTTGTTGGTTGTTTGTGGGAAACCACTCAGAGTACCATATGGACTGCTAGCAGAGAAGCGATGTACTCTAATTCTTATAGAAGTTATAAGAAGAAGATAAGAATGAAAATCATCAAAGATGATGAACGTCTTGAGTAAGACATCTCCGTATGTCATGAAGCCGTAAACCGGTACTGAAAGTTAGTCGCGTAAGCTTATATTGCAAGAACGCGAACCCTAAGAAGTAAAGTTAAGTAAACCAATGCGTAAGTCAAGTATATGACTAATTGGTGTACGTGTTATTTCCTTATGTGTTATATAGGGATTTGGAATGAGCAGTTCAGCGTAAACTGTAAGTTGTAGCTATGCGTAAGGAAAGTTTCCTAACTTCATTCATACTATATGAATGCTAGTTTCTTAAACTTTTCAGATGTTGAACTTGAGAAGTTCTGTCTATGTGCATATGTGATAAGTATGTACAAGGTGGTAGAACGTATGAGGGCTTGTGCCACAATTTGAACACTTCGGTGTTTCTATGAGATGAACTATTCTATGATTGAACTGTTCAATACAAGTATGTTCGGTTTATACATGAACCGTTATTGTTAATTCTGGGCTAATGATTCTAGCCAGACAAGATGTGTATGAAAAAGGTATAAGAATGAAAGTATTTCAAAGTGAAAGTGACTGAATGTTTTAAGATGATAGGAATCGAGACTATTCCTATTATTCAAGTTGCTTCAGAGCCTTTGTTCAGTTACAAAGTTTTGAAAATGTTTAAACTCCTAAAGTTGTTTGTTCAACTGTTATGACTTACTTGGCAATTGAATGCTCACACTTGCTTTAAATGAAAAACTTTTTCAGCGTACGATGTTAGAAAGAAATTAAGGATCCCATAAAGATCAAGCCGAGCGGTATCCAGACGAAGTGTCATTCAGTATATGAATATGTGTGACGCGTAAGTGAAGACTTGTAATATAGAATGATAGAATTAAACTATAGATTAGTTTAATGAACAGTTATGTATCCTTGGTGGCGGATGAAAGTCACTCGTGTAAGATGAAAAGAATAATGTAATTATCATTATTTGTAATGAAAGAGGTTATAAGGTTTCGAGAACCTGGGATTTGAGAATGTATGTCATTATATTTAGCTATATAATGATGTGTGTTTGGAAGGAGATGGGATCGTGATGCACGGAGTCCGAGTCTGAAAGTAGACCGGATTTCGGGGTGTTACAACATCACTAGGTCAATGTGCAAACCTTTTCTTGGTTGAGTTGGTGCAACCATTTAAAAATACCAATTGGCGACTTTTACAGTCCAATCGTCGACATATACATATCGGACCTTTTCACAACTTATTTTTTTAAACAAATCTCACCTAACATGAGAACACAAAAAGACAATAATAGAAAAGGGACAAATAAAAATCCCTACATCGACAGGTGGCGACTCTACTGGGGACATCAAGTAAGAGGGCTTAAGCCGCTACTACAAACATTTCAAAACTGTTATATACTTGCGTGTGAATGTTGCATTTACATTTGAATGAATGTGTACAAATGCATTTAATTATTGCACTTAGTGCTTCACACTATATCTACTTGTGATATTAGTTCTTCGCACATGTCATCATTTACATAAACGGTGAGACATGTTGCATGTGAATGTATATTGTGTGGTTCCTCCACCAGGAGGCTATCTTGTTGGTGTTTGATTACTGGACTCATAGAGAGACTAATTCCAACAAGGCTCAGGAAAGGTACCACCCAGATTCGCTCTATTTGAAAGACCAGATTAACTTCCCGTCAAGTAAATTGTGATTATTTGGGAACCTGCATGCCAAAAAGCCGTGAGAGTAGCCTAAGATAGGTCAGCCTTTGATAAACCAAACGCGGAGGAAACTCTCTTCATACTTTCCATTTCAATTACTTGTAAAATCAATTACTTGTAATTTCATTTCCATGTCAAACTCAATGTAATGAAAAATATGAAGGAACAAGTGCACATACATTCCCTCTTATATCAAAACCTGACATGCTATCTTGTCATACAAACAGCTAACATCTATTTTGCAGGATAACACTCCTTAAACGGATACATCACATAGCATGTAAACATTTCAATATTCCCTAAGACGAAACTACATAAGTCTTTTTGTAGGGAAACAATTGGACCTATTACTCGATCAAAGTCCAAAAAGGAAACAAACCTACAGCCAATCATGGCTTCATCTGGCCAGTCTAATCCTACTCCTGTCTCCCATGAGGAGTTCGAAGGATTAAGCCACCAAATTATAGAGTTGGCTATTCTGCTGAAAGAACTACATCAATCTACTCAGGGTCCTCGAATTCCAATACATACAGAATCCTCTACACATGGACGAACTCAGGGACCGGACAAAGACATTCTTGTACCTAAATTTCAGTTGGATACAACCAACAAAATTCCTGAAAATACCCATCTCAAAGAAGTTCTAAACACCGGTGATATCAGGAAAAAGGTCTTATAAATGGAAGAGACCATTCGGTCTATTAAAGGGATTGGAGCACATGGGAGTGTTTCATAAACAGACCTTTGTATATTACCTGGTGTGCATTATCTAGAGAAATTCAAGACTCCCGACTTTAAAAAGTACGACGGGTTAGGAGATCCTTACACACATTTGAAAGACTTCATTGGAGAACTCGGATCTTATGCCGAGGATGAAAAGCTTAGAATACAGCTGTTTCAAAAGAGTATGACTGGTGAAGCTAGATCATGGTATACCAGATTGGACAACTCCAAGATTTATAGTTGGGAAGAGCTAGCACATGCCTTTCTCAGCCAATTTAGTTTCTAAACTCAGATGGCTCCTGACCGGTACCAAATTACTAAAGTCAGGAAACAAACCAATGAATCTTTTAGAGAGTATGCTCAAAGGTGGAGGCGCCTTGCAGCTCAAGTTATTCCTTCTATGACTGAGTCTGAGATGGTGATGACCTTCATAGACATACACAAAGCTCCTTTCTATGAGAGAGTTTTAGTTGGTATAGGCAAGCCATTTTCCAAAATGATGAAAAATAGGGAAATGGCTGAGATGGATATAAAGTCAGGAAAGATTCAAGACCTAGCCACTCTGAAAGCTGTTGCTGAGCACATCCAGTCCGAAAAATATGGAAACATCCCCCGAAGGGTCCATAAGAAGAAAGGGTAGTATGTTTCCTTGATACTCCAAGGTCAAAAAGGCAGTCAGAATATGCCTATCCAGTGGAGAAATTACTCCCCATTTCAAGCGCAGTCTTCAAATCCTCCATTACCAAAGAGTGGAGAAGTCAAACGCACTCGAGTGTTCACACCCTTATGGGATTCACTCGAGAACATTCTCAATCTTCTGATAACTTAGAAGAAAATTACTCATCTACTTCCACCAGCCAACCCGAATGGGAAGGGTTTCAATGCTAGCTGGAAATACGCTTATCATGCTGGAGCTCCAGGTCATGATACTCAGGATTGCTAGGCCTTGAAACATAAGATCCAAGATTTGATTAATAACGGTTAGATCATGGTAGCTACACCCGACCAACCCCATGTGCAAGACAACCCTCTTCCTCAACACAAAGACGAAGAGGTTAACATATTTAATTGGAGTAGTGGACAGACTTCCCATTACAGTGGTGAATCCTCCTAGACCAGTAAGGATAGTGCTGACAAATGGGAATTTTCACAGTTCCAGATTACCATAGAACAAAAAATGAAGACTCTATGTGAACAAGTCGACCAATTGGCAGAACTAGTGGTCCATCAACACCAAGTCACACGCCAATTATTCAGTCAGGAGAATGCTAGCCTCTTCCATTTTGTTACAATTACTCCATCATCGACATCAGAAGATGAATTGTTGGAGGATAAAATTATAAAAAGAGCAAATGTCAAAGCTTGTCGGGATTTTGCTAACCAAAGGGAATTTACATACCTAGGCCAACCGATGGAAGAGATATTTTAGATGTTGGTCAATGAAGGAAGAATCACAGCTCTATTACCTCCAATCAACCCTCGTTTGAAGCGGTTCAATTCTAATGGAGTATGTTAGTATCACTCCCACTCTCGCGGTCACAGTATGGAAGAATTCTTGGCACTCCGCCACCTTATTCAAAACCTAATTTACAGCAGTGTCCTGTAAATGGCAGACAATGATGTTATTGTACTAGAGAGTTGGGACGTATTTCCTATAAAGTGGAAGGAAGTCGTAGCACTTATATCTTCTGCGATAGATTCAGCTACCCCCTCATATATAATTCAACCTATTCATCTCAAGGGTGTTGACAATCCTTTGAAAGTGGTTGCGCCAAAACCAATTATCTTACCATTCAGACCACAATATCCTATTGTCAGCCTACAGAAAGTTCCATGGAATTATGGAAAGGCTAAAGCATCCACATCTAATATAATTGCTGCAGTGTCGAAGGATAATCAACTATATCTTCCATAACGGGTGATGAAGCCTACCATCAAGTCAAAGGGGAAAATTCCCATGGAGAAAATTGAAGAGTTCCTCCGTACTATGGGTCATAATGAAACCAAGGTGGTTCTAAGCTTAATAGAAGCTCCACAACAAATTTCCATACTGGACCTTGTTTTCTCTTCCGAAGATCACAATTAAGGTCTTGCTCATGGTTTTGGAAGAAGCCCAATTGCCTGAGTCAGTAGATGTTGAAAAAATCCAACATCTGGTGGATTACATTTTTAACAACAAGTTGTTGTAGGAGTATTAATAAATAAAGGATCATCCTTGAAGGGCCATTGCAAGTTGTTTCATATAGTGGTAATGTCATCCAAATACGTGGTCGTAGGAGTATTAATAAATAAAGGATCATCCTTGAATATCTGCCCTTATGCCACTTTGGAGAAGATGAATATCAATCTCAAGAGAATTCAAAGTAACCATACGGTTATCAAATCTTTTGATGGATCCCGACGAAACTCTATTGGAGAGATGGAACTACCGGTGAAGATTAGTCCACATAAATTCAGCGTATCCTTCCATGTGCTCAAAATAGATACATGATACAACCTGATCTTGGGAAGACCATGGATTCATATTACTGGAGCCATCCCGTCCACCCTGCATCAGCAGCTTAAATATACCATTAATTATAGCCTAGTCACCATTAATGCTGAGCCAGAATGTCCTGAAGAAGACGACATCCTGCTCATCAGTTTTAATTTAGAAGTTGAGCTTGTTAGCTTACATGCCCTTGAGGTAAGTAGGACTCACTACCATCCCATTGGGGCAACACCTCTGATACCCAGAGTTTCCGCCGAAGTAATGTCGGCCAGCCAAGAAATGTTATCTTTGGGTTATCAAGTTGGACAAGGGTTGGGCAAAGATCTTCAGGGCATCATGCGCCTCAGTCAAACAGGGACAGCTGGACTAGGCTATTCTGCTAGCTCCAGTCACAAGAATCCTCACAGACATAAACAGGTTCCTTCATCTTCAGGCATACGGTGATTGCCTGAACCTATAAGAGCTAAATCTATACAGACTTCAGTAAAGGTTCCTATGCATTTAATTATTATGTTATTTCCTAAGTCGATACCGGTTAAAGGAAAAGAGGTCTTGATACCTGATCTAGAGGCGGATGAAAAGGACCGAAGGCGTAAGTAGGACATTTCCAGATGTTGATCAAATATACGCATCATCGTCCATACGGACAGTACAAATAGGATCACACAAGACGACGATTGCCCAGATATCATGGTCATCATTCGGGAGAAGGAGGACGACAACAACCCCTTCATCACAGCCGTCCACCAGGACTTCACCCTTGACAATTAGAGCAGCACTTCTTACATTTGCCGACAAAGGTAAAAAGGGAAAAAAATCCTTCTGCCCTGTAGATATCAATAACTACTTACTTTCTGTACAGTATTAGCAGTTGTTTTGTCATTACATGTTAACACTTTGTATTATTAAACAATTTCATATATATTAAATGAAAGCATTTTATTTCAGGACTCTGAAGTTAGATGTGCATGTACTTGCTGATAAGGTGCCTTTTCTCCACAAAGACTATAACTTTGATGAAAAGTTGGACTCATACTTGATAGAAATACAAGAGAACATTGAGATACCTGAGGAGATCAAAGAATGGGTCGAAGAAAAACCCAAACCAAACCTTGATAAAACCACCTCATTCAATCTCGGAACCTTAGAAAGCCCTAAACTATTCCAGATTTATACGGACCTCACTCCAAACCAAAGGAATGACATGGTTACACTATTAACCCAATTCTAGGATGTGTTTTGCATGGTCTCATGAAGACATGGTGGGTTTGTCCACTGACATAGTCATTCATCGCCTTCCTATTAAAGAGGGATTCATGTAGCGTCCCCAAATTTGGGTCCTAAATCAGCACAAATCTGGTACACTAGTTCTAACTATTGCGGAAGATATAAACATAAATTTTTTATACATTAAACATTACACATTATCCCTAAGGTCTAGAACCTTCACTTAAAACCTGAATCAATATCCTATCTAACCTATAATGTTATTATTATACAATACTATTACAAATCTAGCTGCACACATAATCCTAAGCTGAACTTGGGTTTGACTTTTTCCTTGTATTCGACGTATTCGCCTTAATCTGCAATGTTTATCATGATATAACAAGGGTAAGCAAAAAGTTTGCACATCAAGTTTAAGTTCAATAAATTATGGATATATCATGATGGAAGATTTTGAATAATAGCTGGCTAACATTCAACAATATAATTATGAACTAGCATGGACAAATTTTCATAGCTGAACGAACATTAAACATGAACATATCAATTATATCTGGACTGAATGGTAATGGAGGTGATCAGCCTTTCATACCTGATGAACACATGCAATATGCACAAAGTACGATTCAACAATTTATAGATGTGATAATCACGAATGATTAATCACTAGCATATATGAAATTTATAACTCAGGGTTGAGTTAAAGAGAACTTGCATGTACGAAACATAACTTAGCTTTATACGAAGACGTAATATTAATAATATCGATTTCCCAAGTTAGAATAATATCATCACATTATAGAATAACCTAAACACATTACCACATAATATTATATGTCTATACAGCACATAAGACCTAGTATCAAGTCAAACTATTGCAGTCTGAGTTGAATCTGGCACAATTCTGACATCCCGACGGCCTAGTCGGATAACTATCGAGCCTACTGTCCATAAGACTCTGTCTAGACGCAACACGATTAACTTAGACAATTAATTATTCAATCAAAATAATCTTCATAGGCTCATAATAATTTTCAGGTAATTATTATCATTTATTATGATTTTTCAATCATTGATATCATATTTATATGATTTAAATACCACTTAATTCCATTATCATTATCATTAATATTTATTTAATATTAAATATTAATGAAATTCTTAACATAATATTATAATATATTTATAATATCTCAAGGTATTTTTATACTTTATTATTACCTTTAAATAATTTTAAATTAGTTAAAACCATATTTAATTAATCGCCACTAATATTAAATATTAATGTTTTTCATGACCAAATATCAAAAGTTATATTTTATAACTTCAAAATATTTTTCTAAAACTTAAATCATTTTTATATGATTTTAAAATCATAAATTCTATTTTTCCATAATTTATTTAATACATTTATTAAATAAATTAATTACCATTAATATTAATTTATAAATAAAAGTCATCACAAAATTTTAAATGTCATTAGAAATAACTTAAATTATTCTCTTATACCATAATATAATTTTAAATGATTTTTCAAGTATTAAAACCATTTTAAGTAATTTATTTAATATTATAATTAAATAAATTAAATATCATTAATATTCCAAAAATATTAAATATTATTAAAATATATTCTAAATTATTAAAAACTCATTTTTAGACTTTAAAATAATTTTTAGGAATGTATTATGTATTTTTCATAGTTCAAAACTATTTAATACTAATTATTTAATAAAAATAATAATTTTGTAATTAATATGTCGCTAAAGGGCCCTATAGTGACCAAACTGTTACTATAGGTGTTCTTGAGTCCCTCAAGAACATTCATGTCAGACATCAAGGTCCCTACTTTGACCAGTCACTATTTCTTGATCTCAACGTTTTCTGGGTAGCTTAGATGTTAATGTTGTAGCACTGATGTAGTAGTACAACTCTAAATAATATTTATGACCAGATCATATCACATCAGAGAAATCAAAGCATCAGAAAACCTATCAGAAGCTGTTCTTCATTTATGGGTTTTTCAGAAATGAAGAACAGTTCAACTTGGCCACTTATGATCTTCATAACATGCAAATTTAGGTTCACTTAGTGTAATCTAAAGATGCTAACTTGTAGTCCTAATATCAGAGAACAACAAAATATTACTAAATAATCTTAACAACAACACACATGATAGATCAAGACTGGTCAAAGTGCATGCCAAGAACCGCCTTTGAAGATTTCTGGGTTGCCCAGAATCTTCATCCGGCATGATGGTCCACCCTTGTTTGACCAAGAATAACTTCAATTTTGTTTATGATTTTGGAAAGCTAATGGCTTCTATATATAGCCTACATGTCAATCTACAAGATTCAACGACAACATGACCTAACTAACAAAGATCAGCAAAATATAGGGCCTATAAAAACGTTATCAGGTTTTCTGGGCAAATCTGGGCTGCCCAGAAACATATTACGTTTTCGGTCAACTGAATTTGACCACTCATAACTTAAGATCTAGACATGATCTGTGTCGACGTCGGGATTTTTATTTGTCCCTTTTCTGTTCTTGTTCTTTGGTGTTCTCATGTTAGGTGAGATTTGTTTGAAAAAACAAGTTGTGAAAAGGTCCGACATTTATATGTCGACGATTTAACTGTAAGAGTCGCCAGTTGGTTTTTTAAATGGTTGTACCAACACAACTGAGAAAAGGTTTTCACTTTGACCCAGTGATGTGACACTTCTTAACGGGTCTGTGAAACCGAGATTCATTAGGGTCCGGGGACTTGGTTATGCGGAGGGAAGGTGTTAGGCACCCCCCGACATACGTGTTGCCACGGTGACCGCCACTTTTCAAGAAACTATTATATGAATGTGTGTGTGTGTGGGTCAATGTGCTGTTATTTGAAAGTAGTGCGAGGTCTCGTTCGCACCTATATACACAGTGTTTGAATTTATGTAAAATTTCAGTTTTAAACAAGATATAGTAGTGATGTTTTGTAAAATAAGTTTTTTCAAACCCTTATGCTCAATAGTAATTGAGACCTTTTACACTTCCATTTTATTAAATGTTCGGTTGGATTGCTTTTATTTTTGAGATGCGAAGTGTGACAGCCCCAAAATAGGTCCAATCCATCCAACCTATTCTGAGTCGCCAAATACATGGTACAGAAAACAACTAAAACTTTATTACAAAAATTGTCGTGCAAAATACAATAACACATATGTTGTGAGTTTTGATACAAATATATATACCAACTGTGACTCTTGACACCAACTTGGGTAGTAAGTCACAATGACACCTTACATAAATGTATAGTCAAAAACTGTTTTAGAAATTAAAATCTTTGGGAAGTGCTCAAGGAAACCTTCGTACATTGGAGGCCACGCGTCTAGGTTATGATAGATATCACATGTCCACAGAATTATCCTTGGTTGACCCAATAGACCCCAAAGAAAAACGAAAAGATTACTATCATGTTCTTTCCAATGGTGAGTCTTCTCTTGACATATAACTATCTCCACTGTCTCCAGTTAAATATTATATTTCAAATAAACTACAAGATCATATAGGTAGTGCTCGTAGATATACTTAGCAAGTGGATGTGCACAATCCTGTCTTATGATAACACGAGTTTGTATGTCATTAGACATCTTATATGATAGTGAAAAAACACCCTTCCAATGTTGGGGTCGCCTCACCTTATTTGATTCACCAAATATAACTACTAAATGATGTATAAAATATAACACACTTTTCTATACTATTTAGGGAGAACTTCCACCGCTAGAGATCACCGTTTTATTCCTCATTACACCCCGCTTTCACCCAAATTACACTCTTATTACCTGAAAGGAATTGTGAAGCAAAAGGGTGAGCTCAACTAGCCTAGTAAGAAATATCATGACTAAAGATAAATAAATTATCAATAGCCTTCATCAGTAATAAATCAGAGATTAAGAACATATGGTAGATGATAAAACTTTTCAACCATAGTTTTAGCGGAACGAGTAATCCATTAGAAGAGTCAAATAGACCATAAAGTCTATTATCTTCTCCATGTTAAAGGTACACCAATAATGTTTTATCCCTGTAACAATAATCAACAGTTCCTGTCCACAATCATGTGAATAACTCATAATCATAATTGTGGTTCTAAATTCCTCTTCTCATCTACGACGAAGATAATTTACATCACATGTCTTTACCTGAAACATCAAAGATCATGGTTATACCAAATCACAGTTCCTGTTCATAATCATACTAATAAATTCATCTTTGCACTACGGGCCAAAGATATTCATTAATAGTTCATCTTTGCACTACAGGCCAAAGATATTCAACAACTGGTAATCTTTGCACTACGGGCAAAAGATATTCAACAACATGTCATCTTTGCACTACGGGCCAAAGATATTCAACAACAGGTCATCTTTGCACTACGAGCCAAAGATATTCATATCTCAAAGAAATACATAATCATTTCAAAATTTATATAAACCATAATTATAACCATGTTGATCAATTCACCTTTGCACTTAAGCTAAAGATATTCAATTATAAATTCAATGGTCATGATCATACCAGTCAACAATTCAACTTTGCACTACTGGCCAAAGAGAACCCATAGTCACGATCATACCAATAATCTACCCATCTTTACACTCAAGTCAAAGAGAAATATCATCATTAGGGTTATAAAAATGTTATATATGATAATAAAAACAATATAATCAACATATAGATTTAATCTCAGGAGTAAGATTCATAAATCAACGATTATTTGGTCAGAAAAAGAAACAAATTTTTGTCGTGAATAGTAACTCATAAATAGTACTCAGATTTCAGATATAGCAAATCAGATATCGTAAATAATGTCATATACATGAATAATGTCAGATATCGTGAATAATGTCGATATCGTGAATAATAACTCCAAACACAAAAAGGTAGAAATTCCACAATAAAATCCATACCAATATTTCGGTATAATGATATTGAAAAAATAACATCCCTTACAATCCCTTAAAATCCCTTACTATAATAATGACAATGTCCCTTACCTCAAAAGAGCACTATTTCTGATCGGAATATCGGATATAAAGCCGAAGGAACCTTGCACTGAATAGCAACTCTCAAAGTATCTAAATACGCACTAAAATACGCTCGACAATATAGAGAGAAAAAGAGAGAAAGCTTATGTTTCTGGTGTGATTTTCAATTCTAACTTAGCCCTCTATTTATAGGAAAATGTTGTACGCACCAAAGCATTGACTCTCACCGATGGCTTTACCACTACTATTGCCACCCACCACATTTGAAATAAAATTCAAAGCATTTCTTCACCAACCACAAGTGGGGCCCTCAATTCTATAATTTTCCACCAAAATTATTTATAAACCTAATTTCTGAATTAGTCACCTCTTAAAATTCATAACAAATTATACGTTCAAAAACGGTTCAAAATTTATGGACACATACTCAACTTATATATGTATAACATATCCAAAAATCACAACGATCCAACGGTCAGATTAAAAATTATAACTCACGCAATATATCTCAAGAACAGTGATTTAATTTTTAATACCTCCATTCCCACAAAAACACCTCAACATTAATTCCTTCAATTATATCCACATAAAATAAATATTTTCTTATCATATAAATCAATAATTAATTATTTACAAATAATATTACAGAATCACATTTATGACAACCATGCCGTTCCCAGGAAAGTGGGGGCTTTTTCGATAAGGATTTCTCCTTACCTAGCATAAATTAGGTGACCAAACCTCTCCTCGATGTAACTTTCTAGACATTGCCAATAATGCTATCTAATAATATTATTCAAATAATATGAATTATTAATCGATAATGAGAAATACGGTCATGATAAATAATTATTGAAACAACAATAATATAAAATATCAACACAAAGAATTATTGATTGATACGGTATTGATTGATTATTGTTGAATTATTGATCACTTGTTACGTAGTTACCGCTCAATAAAATAAACGGTGAATTCTTTGTTCATAAAAATAATATTGAGCAGTAAAGGCTCTTCACGTAAGGATCAATAATTCAACAATACCGCTATACCGTGCTAACGCGGCAACCACGCCGTATTAAACCCATTCGGGTATTCCAACAAAGTGTTAATTCGTAATAACTACGTCGTTATTTATAAAACTCAAACTTTGTCGTTTTCTTCATCCGACAATTATCCGTTATTGGGCCCACAAATGGCTGCGCCATCATACGAATATTTCCCAACAGAAAGAATATTCCACGACCAAACGAATATTCCCCGACACAATGAATATTTTATAACCACTTGCTTATTTTGAAAAAAAATCACATATCACCCTTAACTTTGCTTTTTATCAATTAAACCATTTACTGAATAGTAATTATAAGAAAAATTGAATACTTTTATTTCATAAAATTCGGGGTCTTACACGAAGCATCTTCAAGAAAATAATGTACAAAGCAGTGCCGAATTATTCATGGGCATTGGAGCCATCTAAGGAAATCCAAACACCGTGAATAAATTTACAAGCTGCTTACAGCTAAAAATGTCCATCACGGGAACCGAATCTAGATTCAGTAAACTAAATCTGTGATCACATGATTCCTAGGCTCACATGATGCCATAATTTATATGAACAGTAGTAAGAAGATATATATATATATAAAAGAATATATATATATATATATATATATAGTCATGATCAACCACCACGAAGCACCTCCATAGGGGATCAGAAATGTAAATATATAAAAGCGGTAAATATATATATAGAGACATGATCAACCACCACAAAGCACCTCCATGGGGGGATCAGAAATATAAATAAAGCTGTAAAAACAAGATCAACCACCACGAAGCACCTCCATGGGGGATCTAAATGTAAATAAAGTCAGAAGATTTATCAACCGCCACGGCAAAAACTCCAAAGTGACGAAATGTAAAGAAAGCAGTAAAAACGATCAACTGCCACGAGGTAAAATCCAGGCGGGACAAAATGTAAATATATATATATATAAAAGTAGTAAACGCTCCGGATGTAAAATTCAGGCTCATCGAACAGAGTTCGACCACCGTTCATATATATAAGTATATATATATAAACAAATTAACGCTCCAGATGTCGATCCAGGCTCATCGAACAGTGTTCGACCACAATTTATATATATATATATATATATATATATATATAAAAGAAAATAAACGCTCCGGACGTGAGTCCAAGCTCAATCGGGGCATAACTCGATAATGTTAGTCTATATATATATATATATATATATATATATATATATATATATATATATATATATATATATATATAAGTATGTATATATATATATATACAAATGAAATAAAACCACTGACTGAAGTCCGGGCATACACACACAACACGACTCTCAACGTGAAGAACGGTGTGTGCAAAGATTAAGATAAAGGCTTTAAGGTGTGTAAGAAGGCTTACAGTGGACTGCCAAAGAAGACTTCAATAAATTTAAAGGGATGAACACTCGGCTCCCGTCGGTAAAAATATAGCAATATATAATCTCACAAGTGTTTAAAATGAGAAAGCACTCAATTTATAGTGTTTACAGAGCAAATTAGACATGGCTTCCTCGCCTTTTTCCTTTGCAAAATGGCTGCCCTAAGCCCTTTATTTGTAGAGGGGGGAGCCACAGGTGTACCTGCGGAAGCCTCATATGCACCTGTAACTGCCCAGGGTGCCCCGGGTTCTATGGGTCCTATCGTCTCAAAGTACGTGCATGCGTGCAATGTGTTATCCGCTTGAACTGTTGAAACTTCAATTCGAGCATCCGATCAAGGTGTATAAGACCTTTTATGGAATGCTATTTTTGAGAGCTACATAATGACATGGGTTTAGAGGTTGTATGAAGTCAGGAAGATGGGAGCATGCCCTATGTCTTCAAGCTTCAAATTCTATCCGGTGTGTTGTCTTATGCGGTAGTCACTCTGGATTAGCTTTCTTTGGTTCTTGTAGGAAAATGTTGTGTAGAATGTATGTATGTTGTTGTTGAGATGGCGCGATGTGGGTTTGAGATGGAAAAATAATGGTCTTGCCCTTCATCGGGGTTATCTCCGGTTTGAGCTATTTTAGTGGTTGTTGCTCAGAGTTATCTCTGAGATTGGACTGCTGCAGGTGTTGACTATCCTCAGTGTTGCTTCTGAGATGTGCCTGACTTCTCGGGGTTATATTCGGACTTGGTAGATGAGTGCCTCGGGGCTTTGCCGAGTGTTTGAAGTTGTTTGCATAAGCTTTGAAACACGCATTTTTGGGGTTATCTCCAACACTGCAACTGTATGCCCGGGGTTATCTCTGAGGTTGATACTGTCTTTCCCGGTGTTGTTTCTGAGACTGAGACTGAGTATCTCGGGGTTATCTCTAAGATGAAATGGTCTTCTCCGGTGTGTGTTTCGGTATTTGAACGACACTCCTCGGGGTTATCTCCGAGGTTTAAACTAAACCTCCATGTGTTATTTCTGGGGATGAGGTTAAAACTTCCGGTGGTATTTCCGGGTCTGAGCTGGATATCTCGGGGTTATCTCCGAGATGGTAATACTGAATATCTCTGGGTTGTCTCCGGGATTGAACTGAGTTGTCTTCCTGGGTTATCTCTGAAAGACGATTCTGCCCTCCTACTATATTAGTAATAGGCATGCAGAAATTTTTGAGTGTCTATAGATGCCCCTCTTTATCATATTCATGCAATGCAATGGCATGGATAGGATTAAAAATCCTAGGCACTTGAAATGCAACAAGATAATCATGATGCAATGTATAGCAGCATGATGCAAATGTATGTGGTTTGTTGGATTGTTCTCCAACATGGTGGGATGATTGTCAGCTCCTCGCTTTACTTCTACCGAGAACAGACGTATCTCTCATGTACAAGAGACTTTGTGGGGATGCATTTGATCTGTTGAGGATGTGTATAACATATTCCATCATCGGTCCTCCCCGATGAGGATGCTCTGTTGGGTTTGCCTAACCCTCACTGACATTAACATCAACGGATGAAATCCCTGCTGGGGATAAATGCCAAGGCTGTTTGACCTCTGTTGACGTGTGCATCAACTGATGAAAAAATCAGATGGCTTTCGATCGATGCTTCGATGGGTTTAACTTCCATCGGCTAAAGTAACGTCAAGGTTGCTTGACCTTCATTGACATGTGTATCAACGATTGAAATCATCAGATAGTTTTTGACGCTTCGTTGGATTTACTTGCTAACGACTGAAATAACGTCAAGGTTGCTTGACCTTCGTTGACATGTGCATCAACGAATGAACCACATGATACCCCCGCCGGGGACTCTATATTTAGACAGATGAAAATGCCTGATACCCCCGCCGGGGATATATACTTCGACATACAAAAACGCGTGATACACCTGCGCGGGGAAACTGCTTGAGAATGCGTGATGCCCCTGCAGTGGATTTGTACTTTAGAATGCGTGATGCCCCCACCGGTGATTTGCACTTTTGAATGCAGGATGCCCCCGCAGAGATTTGTACATTAGAATGCGTGATGCCCCCTCCGGGGATTTGATCTTTGGAATTATGACCCCAAACTGACGGCATTTGACCTTTGTGAGGTATTGCCAAATGTGATTTGCAACTACTGAGATCATCGATATAGTATACCCTGTATTTGGGTAAATACCAATGAGTGATATGAAAGGAACATTTTGGCCCAGGAAAACTAGGATTCCAGGCTATTCTGCTCAATCGTGTGGCATTTTTATCCCTGATTTGATCTTTTCAGCTTGTGAGAACTCCTTTCCAACTCAAACTTGACCGAACCGGAGGGGTGGAACCCATGTAGAGGAGCCGCAGGTACACCTGCTATAGCCGCAGGTGGACCTATGGCCAGCCGTGGATGTCCTTAAATGGGCTGGTTACTTTCACAAGTCATTTTCAAGTTGCCCCTTGAAGGAAATCTAAGATCTCTTCTTCAGATCTGCTGAGTTCGAGCGTCTTTCTGCAAATTCTGTCACCATACAAGTGTTCTACACTGTCATGGTAACGTATGCATATCTTTTTTTCCAATTTTTATCCGTTGAAAAATGACTTTTTAAATGTAATGCGACTAAACACATAGTGGTGAATATGCATGCTCATATGTTTTCATAAAAATTGTTTAACATAGTAAATGTTAGTATAAAACTATAATGAACATAATGATATGAAAATTTTTGACTTTTGAAATAGTCAAATTGACACCTTTTTCTGCTATTTCTTATCCTATTTGAGGACAAATGAGCAAAGGTGATAATGCAAAGTAATCCTAGTAATTAGGCTACCCTTATGGATTAATGACCTTGACTTTTTAATGCATATAGTATGTATATGACTGTGGGCAGGTATGCTACTAAATGGCCACCTAGTCATGCCTATGTGCATGTGGATAGTCCTATTTATAGAGGAAACTATGGTAAAAATTTTCCAAAATGTAGGCATTAGATAGTCATGCATTTTTAACTCTACTGTAGACGTATTTTAAAATAATGCATGCATGCATGTAGTCATAAAATGCATTTTGAAAAGCTCCAGGTTAGAAAATATCACACCCTATATGAGGTGATTTAGAGACTTGTTGTCTAGATATTATGGATTTGGATCAGCCAAGTAGTTCCCGCATGACCACTTCAAGTGTGCGGAGGAGGGCTTCCGAAGTGCCTCGACCCCGTTCTGTCAGAAAGCTTCATCGTCTGGCGGAGGCGGTGATACGTCCTGTTCGTGTTGATGTGTCGAATGCACTACAAAAAAATGGGCCTTTAGCAACGATTTTTTGGGCAACGACTTTAAAAGTCGTTGCTAAAAGTATATGTTTAGCAATGAAATTTGTCCTTCGTTGCAGATTGTGTTAGGCTTTCACTTTTTACAACGAAATTCATAAGTCGTTGCAAAATTTCGTTGCTAATTCATTGGCGAGAAAAAATTTCGTTAAAATTCGTTGCAAAATTTTCGGCCACTTGATTTCCCGTCATCGTGGGCAACAAAAGTATTTTTGTTGCTTAAAATGGGGCTTTAGCAATGATTTTTCAAGCAACAACTTTATAAGTCGTTGCTAAAAGTGTATGTTTAGCAACGAAACTTGTCCTTCGTTGCAGATTGTGTCAAGCTTTCACTTTTTGCAACGAAATTCATAAGTTGTTGCAAAATTTGGAAACAAAATTCGTTAGAAATTCGTTGCAAAATTTCTAACCACTTGATTTCTCCTCATCGTGGGAAACGAAAGTTTTTTTGTTGCTATATATCATTGCCTAATATGGACCACATTCATTGGCACCAATTTTTATTTTCGTTGCATATCTTATACAACGTTTTGCAACGACTATTAAAATATTGCCTTAAATTAAGATAATCCCAATAAGCATGTTTTTGTAAGACCATATTCAGTATTCGGAGAATTGTCAAAAAATATTCGTATTTAGTATTTAAAAATTATGTCCAAATGCAAAACATATTCGAACCTATGACCTATCGTTTGAAACTTTGGTCATTTGACCGCTGGAGCAACACAAGTTATCTATTAATATCTTGCAAGGATTAATATTTATATCAAAACATGAGATTTCCCCCATATATTCATTTCTTCTCCTTCACTACATACCATTAATATAATCTCAAGAAGTTATATACTACAATAATAATAATAATAATAACAATAATAACAATAATAATAATAATAATAATAATAATAATAATAATAATAATAATAATAATAATAATAATAATAATAATAATAATAATAAAGTTGCACAAATGGTGTGGAAGTTTTTTTTAACTCCCATTTTTCAATTTCTCCTTTTTTCTTGACTTGTAATTTTTTTTTATAATCAAATATTAATTTCTATTTATATCTTGAATTAGAGGGTTTTTGGCAATGACTTATAAATTGGTTAAACTAAGTTATAAGTGATTTGTTATTATTTAGTGTTTGACAATAACTTAAATTGTAACTTTTTTTTTACTTATAAGTCATAAAAAATTTTCATGCTTCATGTGCTATATTTTTTACTATTATTACTATTACTATTACTATTATTATAATTATTATTATATTTAATATTATTATTATTACTATTATTATTATTATTACTATTACTATTAATTATTATTATTATTATTATTATTATTAGAATAATTATTACTAATCTTATAATTATTATTTTTATTATTATAATAATTATAATTATTACTATTATTATAATTTCTATTATTATTATTATTATTATTATTATTATTATTATTGTTGTTGTTGTTGTTGTTGTTGTTGTTCTTGTTGTTGTTATTATTATTTTTATTATTATTGTTACTATTATTATAATAACAATAATTATTACTATTATTATTGTTGTTATTATTATTACTATAATAATAATTATTATAATAATAATTATTATTATTATAATAATAATTATTATTATTATTAATATAATTATAATAATAATTATTATTATTATTAATTATGTGACGCCCCCAAAATAGGGTATACATCACCCATCTTGAGTCGCCAGATACATGGTACAGAATTCAAATACAGCTTAATAATACAACTGTCGTGTACAATATGACAAAACATAAACTGTGAGTTTGAATACAAATATTGTCTACTACAGAGTATACAAATTCAAAAGGTGTCATCATTACAATTATTATCACACTATTTCACAGAATAGTGATGACTATTAATGCACCATCTAAGACCATCACTCCGTTCTCCGACTCGTTCCAGCTATATTCTCATTTCCTGAAGAGAACAGTGAAAGAAAGGATGAGCTCAACAAGCCCAATAAGAAATATTATGACTAAGATATTGCAGAATAAATTATCATTAGCCTTAAACAGTGTTAAACTGATACAATATAACAAACATCAAGTTTAACTACAGCGAAACAAGCAATCCATTAAAAGAGTCAAGTAGGGAATAAAATCTACTATCTTCTATGATTTAAAAGGTTTTTCATGACTTTTATCGCTGGGACTCAGCTTAATAAATAATCCACATCATCGAATCACCCATGCACTACTACCAAGGATATTCTTTTAGTATCACGACCACGAAATATCCATGCACTACTACTTAAGATAATCATGTTTTTCATCAACGGTCCCCGATCATGCCATAAAACAATTCATCTTTGCACTACTACCAAAGAGAATCCATAGCCATAATCATACCAAAAACCGTCCATCAATGCACTACGCGCCAATGAGGACTTTTTCCACATCATTTGTAACATTACGGTTATGATTACACCGAATAATCCTCGGTCATAATCATACAAAAGTACATCTATGCACTACAGCCACGTATGACTTTCAACAAAAATATAAACATGAGGATGATGACAATGATATAAGAATTCAATAAAACAAGTTCAAGAATTAATTTATCTAGGAACCGATAACGTCAAATTGTCAACATGATAATTGCTTTATAGAGTAAAATTCAAGAATGCTCAGAAAAATATTTCCATGAAAAGATACTGGACGAAGCGCAAATACCAAGGATATTCCACTAATTTCATGGAGTATAGAAGTCAAAACTTTGACCAACTAAGTATAATAAAGAATGGAATAACAAAGAAATCACCATGCATGCGGTAGTTCGCATAGACAGGTTATTCCAACAGAATAATAATTAATCAACCAGTCATGCGTAGAAACCCGACGTGATGTTCCAACAAAATAATAAAGAACGGAATAATAACAAAATCACCATGCATGCGATTTCAGATGCACAAAGTTATTCCAATAGAATACCAATAAAGATTTTGAACTAGGTCCTAAGCAAAAAACAAACAAGATATTCCAACAAAGTAATAATAAAGACGGAACTGCATCCCAGAAAACGCATGCATGTGATATTCCAATGTAATAATAAAGAATGAAATAACGTAAGAATTTCACCAAGTATAGGGTAGCTCACAGATACAAAGTTATTCCAACAGAATAATAAAGAATGGAATAACAGAAGTTCTCTTCATGAATACAAAAGAAATAATACTCCCTACGAGTACAATAAATAATATCCCCTACCTTAGAAAGAAGAGTACTAGATATAGAAGTAGTGAAGTAGCAGAACACTTTTCTTCTTTCTCTCTATAGTTTCTCTCTCTAGAGTTTCAGTGAATTCGTAAGAAATAATGAAGGAATGAGCTTCTATTTATAGAAAAATAGACTGCATAGTAACTAACTCATGAACGGTCCAGATTGATTTACTTTAATCTAACGGTTCATATTTAAAGCAAAATCTTTTAAATAACATATAATATATTCTATTTATAATCTAATAAAACGAATAACTTTATAAAAGATTTTACTATGCAAACATTGTGTAAGCACTATGCAAACACTATACATAATTTTGTTTTATATAAAAAGATTTTACTATACAAAATACTATGCAAACACTATGCAACACTATGCATAATAAAATATAATATATTCTATTTATAGAATAACTTTATTAAAGTATTTTGTTTTGTATAAAAAGATTTTACTATGCAAAACACTATACAGACACTATGCATAATAGAATATAATATATTCTATTTATAGAATAACTTTATAAAAGTATTCTATTTTATTACATTAATAATACCAATAAAACAAAACCGAAAGTTACTTATTACGTAAGCATCAATAATCAATACTGTTTCTACTATGCAACCACGCCAGACATCGCTTTTTACTACCGAGTAGTTCAACAAATTAATTCAGTAAAACTTTCGCCAAGTTATTTTCATAAAATATTTTTGTCGTTTTCTCATTCCGACAATAATTCCGTTGTGGGATCCACCAATGATTGTGCCGTTGCACGAATATTCCCTGATAAAACAAATATTCCCCGACCAATCGAATATAATATGACAACTTGCATACTTTGCAAAATTTATAAATACTACCCACAACTATAAAATTATCTCAAATCCACACCATAATATTAAAAAAATATTTTGAGAAAATTAAATCTTTATTCATAAAATCTAGGGTCTCACAAATTATAATAGTACTAATAATAAAAAAGACTGTCCCGACCCGCGGGCTTTTTAAAAAATAAAATAAAATAATGCTCTCCTTGAGAATTGAACTCTAGACCTCCCACACTCCTTAAACAAATGCTCAAACCAACAAAGCTATAAGAATTTTTTTATTATAAAGTCAGTTACTCGACACTAAAATACTAAAAATACTAATTATATATTTACATCAAATACTAAAAATACTAATTAAAAAAAATACTAAAATACTAAAAAAATCAAATTAAAAAATACCAAAATTCAAAAAAATACTAAAATACTAAAATACTAAAATTCAAATTATTTTGTTAATTAATCAAAAGAACAAAAATTCAAATTACATCATTAAAATACTAAAATCATAACATATTTACATCATTTATATCATAACATAACATATTATCATATTTACATCATTTACATCATATTTACATCATTTAATCAAAATACTAAAATTCAATATTAAAATACTAAAATTTTACTTTGAAATACTAAAATTTTACCATAGTTGTATAACATATCAAAATACTAAAATCACTTACTTCGACACTAAAATACTAATTATATATTTACATCAAATACTAAAAATACTAATTAAAAAAAATACTAAAAAATCAAATTAAAAAATACTAAAATTCAAATTATTTTGTTAATTATTCAAAACAACAAAAATTCAAATTACATTATTAAAATACTAAAATCATAACATATTTACATCATTTATATCATAACATAACATATTATAATATTTACATATTTACATCATTTACATCTTATTTACATCATTTAATCAAAATACTAAAATTCAAATACTAAAATACTAAAATTTTACCATAGTTATATAACATATCAAAATACTAAAAGTCATAATAATAATATTAATTATAATAATAATAATAATAGTAATACTAGTAATAATAGTAATAATAGTAATAATAATAATAATAATAATAATAATAATAATAATAATAATAATAATAGTACTAATAATAATAATAATAATAAAATTAAAATTAAAATAGGACCGTGGATATTTACAACAATCTCAAGTCGCATGTAATTTGTAAACAAATATTCATATAAATATTTATAATGATCATATTCGCACACTTATAATTTTGAAAAAAAAATATAATTAATTTCTAAAATAATTTATATGAATTTTTCTTGTAACTCGTTATTTTACATATATACTTTTTGACAAGGGATAGGCAAGGAATCGAAATCGCTCCCGAAATTATTCCAAAAATCGACCAAACTGCACCGATTATGTCGCGCCAATGGTTCCGGCATAGACCAATTAAGTTGCACCAATATTGGTGTGTAAGTTCTTTTTTAACTCCCCCTTTTCAAATTCTCCTTTTTGTTGACATGTAATTTTTTTATATAATCAAATATTAATTTCTCTTTATATCTTGAATTAGAGGGTGTTTGGCAATGACTTATAAGTTTGTCAAACTAAGTTATAAGTCATTTGTTATTATTTAGTGTTTAACAATAACTTAAATTTTAACTTTTTTTTTCTTCTTATAAGTCATTATTAAATTTTTTTCATGCTTCATGTGCTATATTTATTATGTATTAGATAAATTTTATTACCATATATATATATATATACATACATATTCTTTTCAAAATTTCTTGTCAAACTAAATAAAATACTAAACAAATCTCAACATTAAACTAAATATATATAAAGTAACTATGAATATATATATATATATATATATATATATATATATATGTAAACAAATATTCATATAAAATTTATAAATTTATCTCTAAATATTCCTATAAATATTTATAAAAAAATATCATGCCTAGGAATTATCACCAATTTATCACCAATTCTCATTCTTCCTTCATTTATGACCAATTCACAAAAGCTTTAGAGCAATTATTATAGAGAGAAATTATAGAAAGAAGAAGAGAAGTCTGCTACCTCACTATTCCAAAGATCCAGCTTTTTCTAAGGTAGGAAATATTATTTGTTGTACTCGTAGGGAGTATTATTTCTTTCTTATCCATGAAGAGAACTTCATTATTCCATTCTTTATTATTCTTGGAATAACTCAGATACGCTGCAATTACCCTATACTTGGTGAAATTGTTCTGTTGTTCCATTCTTTATCATTCTGTTGGAACATCCTCGTCTGCGGCGTTTCTACGCCGGACCGGGTTCCGCTTTTTATTATTCTGCTGAACATCCTGTGCAAGCGTTTCTACGCCGGACCGGGTTCCGCCTTTATTATTCTCATTGGAATATCTTATATGTGTGTTTTACGCTTGACCGATTCCGCCTTTTATTATTTTGTTGGAATATCCTCAGATGCGTATGCTTTTACGCTAGACTCGATTCCGTTATTTATTATTCTTTGAATAACCTATCTGCAAGGCCTATCGTGATGCCCGGTGATTTCTTTTGTTATTCCATTCCTTATTATACTCAAATAAGTTAAAGTTTTGACTTCTATACCGCATGAAATTAGTGGAATATCCTTGATATTTGCGCTTCATCCAAAGATCTTTTCATGGAAATATTCTTCGAGCATTCTTGAATTTTGCTCTACAAAGCAAAGATCATGTCGACAATTTGGACGTTATTAGTTCCTGGATAAAATAATTCTTGAACTTGTTTTATTGAATTCTTATAACATTGTCATCATCCTCATGTTTATATTTTGTTGAAAGTCATCTGTGGCCTATAGTGCATAGATGGACTTGGTATGATTATGACAAGGGATTATTCGGTGTAATCATGACCGTAATATTACAAATAATATGGTAAAAGTCCTCATTGGCCCGTAGTGCATTGGTGGACAGTTGTTGGCATGATCATGACCATTATTGAATACACAAATATTCTTGGCCCGTAGTGCATGGATAATTGTGGTCGTGATACTAAAGAATATCCTTGGCAAGTGCAGGGGTGATTCGATGATGTGGATTATTTATTAAGCTGAGTCCCAGCGATAAAAGTGATGAAAAACCTTTTAAATCATAAAAGATAGTAGATTTTATTCTCTACTTGACTCTTTTAATGGATCGGGTCGCTCGGCCGCAGCTTAAACTTGATGGTTGTTATATTGTATCGCTTTAACAATTGTTGAAGGCTAACGATAATATATTCTCGCATTATCTTAGTCATAATATTTCCCACTTTGGACTAGTTGAGCTCACCTTTTTACTTTTATTGTTCTCTTGAAATGAGAACGTAGCGAGGACTAGTCGGGGAACGGAGTGATTTTAATTGCATGATAGCATTAGTAGTCCTCACTATTCAATGAAATAGTGGAAAATAAATGTAATAATATTGAATTTGAGTTTGAATATTGTCCGCATTTACAATATTTGTATTAAAACTCACATGCTTTATATTTTGTCGTATTTTACACGAATCGTTGTATAATTAAGTTGTATTTGTATTATGTACCATGTATTTGATTTACTTGTAATAGGTGATGTATACCTATTTTGGGGCGCCACAAGACTGTGATTTATTGATTGCCAAGAATGGGGGCCCATATATATATATATATATAGTCGTGTATATTCTATTTGTGCACATTCTATCAAAACTGCGTCGTTTTGGCATATTTTTATTATTTCTGATTTGGGAGACTAAAGTAATCTAATATACTAAAGTAAGTGTAATTACTGTCGCTACAATTTATAGCGGTAAGACTTTTATTTTTTCAATCTCAACCATTAATTATATTGATCAATGATAGAAAACGATGAAGATGATGGTTGCTGGAATAGAACTCCTAACAACCGGTTGCCATGAATTGGAACCTATATTTATATATATATATATATATATATATATAAGATTTGGATCCATCCTATCTACGCCTTGACTAGAGTAAAAATTTTAACCAATTTTTTTTTTTTTTTTGCTTTTTTGCTTTTTTTTAAAAAAAATTAACTAAAAAAAAATAATTAATATTTTATAGAACTGAAATTTTTCCATAATACAATGTTTTGGGGGTGATTTGAATACCTATACCAAAAAATAAAATATTAAATACATTTTTTAGTTTTTTTTTTAAAAAAAGCAAAAAAAATAAATAAATAGTCCTGGATCGGATAAAATACTGCTAGTCCTGGACCTAACCTACTCTCTCTCTCTCTGTATATATATATATATATATATATATATATATATATATATATATATATGGCAAAAACACTTTTACCCCAATCGTTGTTGTAGTGTTTTTTAGGCCCTAATATGTTTTTTCGTTATTGTATTGACTAAAATTAATATAAATTTTGCATTCATATATAGTTTCTTACTCATGTTTGGGTTTTTAATCTACCCAAACATCTCTCATTATAGGTGTGGTCATTGTAGGTGGGTTTTTTACTGGGTTCGTTTCATCTCCATTTCAGGTAATTCCCAATTTCCCATATTCAATTTGGGTTTGGCATTTCTGGGCCTTTTTTAATCTTATTTTTTTCATTCTTTTTAGTATTTGTTGATAGAGGGTTTATCTAAATTGTTTTTTATTTTTTAATTTAAGACATAATTTAAACTTATAAAGTTTTATTTTTTTGTTTTTTTTCTATTTTGTTGATTAATAGTTGCAGCTTTTTCTTTGCTATGTGACTTTGGCGGCTAAGTTGAGAGGGTCACTGAAATTTCTTTCTGAGGTGTGTATGTAGTGCCTTTTGTTTTAAATAATAAATATTAGCTGTATTAATTTGTTTTTATATAAAGGGAGAAGGAGGGTGATTTTCATTTGTGGGCAGTGCAGGTTTTATGTTGTTTAATTGAAGAAGTTGAGTTATTTGTTGGTTGATTTGAATTAGGAGTTTCTTTGACTAAAAGATTGGTGAGGCTAGTGGCGTAATGTTCAGATACTGGGTTCTTGGTGTTGAAGTTGGTGAAGATTTTAGGGATGGAAATATATTTTTGAAGAAAATCTTTTGAAAGAATTCTAGAATTTGATACTTGAGTTGTTTTTGTTTTCTTAAATTTGAAAATGGAATACCCTTTTTCTTCTAAAGAAAATGGTATTAATTACTGGGGTTCTCCAAGAACTCAGATAGATGGTATTACATCATTGGATGGTGTGACAACGTATTCTGCGCTGGAAGATCCATTTAACAACGTTGCAGACCTCATGAATTTCGATACATATGCTGGATGGTTCAGCAGTCCCTCAATGGCAGATCAGATGTCCGAGTCTTATTCATTTGCATCTCTTGACTTGGTGTCCACAAATTGCCCGCCCTTAGATCAATTGAAGTTCAGTCAACAAAGCTGTGCGAGATTTGGCGTGGCCGATGGTGTTGTGGTTAGAAGTTCGGTTAGTACTAGCAAAAAAATGGCTTTTCAGCAGATGGATCCCCAGTTTGGTTTTTTGTTGAATCCTGTGGATGGGGAGGGCTCAGGTGCAAAAAGAAGTAGCACTTCTTGTCAGCGAAACAACATTATGGATGTGGGGAATTGGATTATCCCTCGGCCACTTGAGCGACCGCTTGCCAAAAAGATGCTCAGTGCATTATCTTTGTTTCAGGAGTCATCTGGTGGGGGAATTTTGGCCCAAGTTTGGGTACCCATTAAGCAAGGGGATCACTATAGGTTAAGCACTTCTGAACAGCCCTACTTGCTTGATCAGATGCTGTCAGGATATGGTGAAGTATCTCGAGGATTCACCTTTGCTGTAGAAGCGAAACCAGGGTCACTTCCTGGGCTTCTTGGCCGTGTATTTGCCTTCAAAATACCGGAGTGGACCTCAAATGTAAGATACTATAATGAGAATGAATACTTGCGGGTAAATCACGCAGTAAACCATAAAGTCCGCTGATCTATTGCCTTACCTATATTCAGCAGTGATCTGTTGGAAAATTCATGTTGTGCTGTGCTGGAACTTGTCACTTTGAAAGAAAAATCCAATTTTGGTTCAGAGATGGAGCACGTCTGTCGTGTATTCAAGGTTAGTTCTCCAGTTTAATGTCTTTAAAACTTGTAAGTACACATTCTATATTTAAGGTTGTGCTATTAAGCCAACTGAGAAGAAAAATCATTGTAGCTGCTATTAAACCAACCTTTCCGAATTCTAGTTAGTGCTAAAACTTTTTTTTATTTAATATTTGTCATGTCTATTAACCATTGAATAATAGAAAAGGAGAAATATATGGCACTTTCGGAATGGTGAACTGAACTTGTTGAACTGTTACTTAAAAGGTTTTAACTGTGTTTGGACCCCCACATAACGCAAGGTCAGAATGATTGCAATTATTCGTCCTTCCATTTTAACTTACTAACTTGTGAGTTGTCTTCTTTCTTAGATTCTTGGCAGTTGTTTATAACGTGTTAAACCAGTCCAGTAAAGGTTTGAGTTTTGGGTTATGCCCCTTGTGTGAGTTTCCAAAATAAGTGACAGTTTTACATAAATATAAAATAAAAATTTGTCAGTACATAGTGGATTGAGACGGGTAGAAACATGAGAACAAAATGTGTATGTTTTGGTATTTCTAGTCTGCAGCAGTATTATGGATCTTCCTTTTTTTATTGATAAGTATCTGTTATGCCTTTTTCTGGATAAGTCTCTGTTATGGATCAACCTTAGACGAATCACTTCATCTGTCACTTTCTGAAATTTTATCTTGAAATTTGTCATCCTTGATATGACACAGTTCTTCCGCAATTTCTGTAAACAATAAAATATACAAAACATTAAAAGAAAATGTATTATCAATATCCACATGAGTAATCATTTTATAATTTATACTTTAGTGGCCTATCAAAGTTAATTATTGGTTTTATTGCGAATAATGTCTTTTGTATCTTAACTCCTAACCCTGACATCTGCAAGCTGTGAATCTAAGGAGCACTGCACCTCCTCAATTTTATTCCCAGTTTTCAATCAGTAAATTTTATTTTGTCATTTCAGCAAATGATAGTTAGATCGGATAAAAGAATTCCTCAATGATTCTTCTGAGTAATTTTTGTAATCTGAAATTATAATTTTTCTAAGTCATCTATTATTTTGTAGTTCCTATCAAAGAATCAAAGGGCTACTTTGGGTGAGATAGCTGATGTTTTACGATCTGTATGCCATGCACATAGATTGCCACTTGCTCTAATATGGATTTAATGTACTTACAATGCTGGAAGTGGTGATGAAATCATTGAAGTACGTGTTAGAGGGTATAATACAAGTGCAAACGAGAAATGTATACTTTGTATTGAGGATACGGCTTGTTATGTGAATGATAGAGAAACACAAGGATTTGTGCATGCTTGTGTTGATCACTATCTTCAAGAAGGGCATGGTATTGCTGGAACAACATTTCAATCCAATCATCCTTTCTTCTTCCCAGATGTAAGGGAATATGATATATTAAATTTAATTGTTTGGTTGGCTTATGTTATCTAACTGTAGTAAATTAGTTATTCTCTATGGAGGCATTGAGCCAGTCAGGTACACAAAAAGAATATCAAATTTTGATTTGGCAACAATATAATTCGTTACCAAAGCATTGAAAAAGTTTTAATATAGCAACAATTTTTTATACATTTAGTAACAAATTTTTGTTGCTAATGGTATTAAAAATTTTATATTTGGCAACAAAAAATTAACCTAATAACAGCGGAGAGGATATTGTTGCTAATACTAAAATAAAAGGCAACATTTTTTATCGTTGCAAATCATATCAACTTTAAGTTGCACATATAAAAGAAATGGCAACATATAATGTCGCTTGCTAATTGATTTACTTTCATTGCTATTGAAAAATAACCAAAGAATAAACATTTTCGTTCTTTGATTCAAAGATAATGTCGTTGCCAAATAATATAATCAAAGCAACGAAAATCGTTGCTAAAAACTTTACATTCCGCAACAAAAGCAAGCTTAGGCAACAATTTTCATAATTTACTGCAACAAAAAATGTCGTTACAAAATGATGTCAATTGCAACAAAAATGCATGGTCGTTGCAAAAAAAAAAAGTTTATTTCGTTGCCAATTAGCAGGCTTTTGCAACGAAATGGGATTTTTAGCAACGAAATTTTAATTATTCTGCAATAATATATTTTGTTGCTAAATGATCGATGTCTCTGTACGAAAGCCAAATTGCGTTGCAAAATGTATTACTTTTGGCAACGAAAAAAATATGTTCGTTGCAGAACAATTAGCAACGCTCATTGCGCAACGAAAGATGCACCAACAATAAAGTCGTTGCCAAAACCCTTTTGCAACGAAATTTGGCATCTTTAGCAACGAAAATCGATTGTTGCTTAATCCCCATTTTTTTGTAGTGATGTCGAGGACGAGGAGGAGGATGTACAGATAACGGCTCCAGCTCCTGCTGCTCATATTCCCCGTAGGGATTTCCCAGACATTCAAGTGGCTATTCCAGATCTTCTAGGTGATTTGATTCGCCACCCCTCAGTTTACTTGCATGCAAATGAGGTAAAAGGTGGATTTGATAATCCTTTTTCCTATTGAGGAGGAGAAAGGATTTTGACATTGATTTGCATGTGATGCAGGTTCCCGACTTTTACAAATCTAGGGAATCGGGTTCAAAGATACACTCCTTGTATCGTGCTCGTGATCCGCATTATCGAGGTATAGTGCATGATTGAGGCTTTGGGGTATTTTTTTCCATTCTACCCCGTCGTTGTCCTTGGGGTTACCTCAGGGCATTGTCTGACCGTTGGTTTCACCAGAATCAGTCTCTCTATTTGTTAGACTGTGAGGTGATGATGACATC
The DNA here is from genome assembly GCA_020205605.1 of Panax ginseng. Taxonomy (NCBI): domain Eukaryota; kingdom Viridiplantae; phylum Streptophyta; class Magnoliopsida; order Apiales; family Araliaceae; genus Panax; species Panax ginseng. The sequence goes on from CM035143.1 coordinate 26,702,288, forward strand.
GATGGATTGACAATTTATCACCGTTATGGAGTTTGGAGGGGGGCCAGTGCCTTGTACGGTGAATATTACCCCGACTACCGTTAGATCCTTGGTAGGAGTTCCGGTTGAGGCGCTCAAGGGCAGAACCATATGTACAGGTCCTTTGAGCTTAGATTCTATGAGTGGGTTATTGAGTGAGCCCATGCATGATGATGTGAGAGTCAGGGATCTCATTCTTTGGTGATTGTTCCTGGTTATCATTAGGGGTTGTTTCATAGCAGATAACTCTTCTACGTTGTCATTCATTTTGATCAGCACCACGCGGGAGGTGGGACGTATTGGAGAGTATGATTAAGGTTCCTACACCTTCGCCTACTTCCTCAGGGGAATGCGCATGCGTTCGCAGGGTGTGACCGAGGCTCGGCTAGGATTTTACCCATTATTGTTGGTGAGTATTTCTCTTTTGATTTCCCATGTACAGGCTCAAGAGTGTTCATTGACAGAAGATGTTTTGCCTTTGTGTTGGCAGTTTTGGACCTATGAGAGGCTTCCATGTTTGCGTCATGTGAGTGTGTTAGGTTTAGATACCTATCCACGAGGACAACGATGGCATCACTCCATTTTTGCGTAGGTTCCTGTAGCAGAGGATTTCACCCATTGTCGACTACTGTTGAGTAAAATCTAGTTACACACAACACGCAAGTATACGCGGTCAACAAGTAATAAAGTGATAAGTTGAGTATCGTTCCCACAGGGAATTCTAATTAATAAATCCCAACTACTAATACTATATCAATTCAATTTTGTGCAAACAATGATAAATTATGATTTTCTGAATTATTAACTCAAAATTAAACACTTAAAGATATTGTACTATGATAAGCGAATAACTAAGCTAATACTTGAGTGAATGACTTCCGATAGGTAAATATTAAGACTTCAATATCCCCAATTATGAACTATAAATCAATTATCTAATCATCCCAATTATTATGTCTACTGAATTGTTAACAGAAATTCTCAAATGCCAAAAGCCCTTTTCCAAGTGATCAATTGACTTCTATTTAATCCAGATTAATCTTGCTATATTCCTATGCAAAACAATTGAATTAAACTCTTTCCAATCCCAATTCCTTATATGTTACATGCGGTGAACAGATATTTTCATTCAATTCACAAACCTAATTATTTACCGTGCAAATAACTAAGTCACATGTTATCATGTCCAGTTCTAACCCTAGAATTCCTTTCCCAATTCCTTCTAGAGTAACACGGTAATTATTGGCCAAATAATTAATCAATAGAATCAAAACATGATAAACAATCCACTTCAACATAAATAATTAGAATGAGTGAATAACTAATTTATAGTCATAAAAAGTTCAATTGAAATCTTAATTAAAGAATTAGTTCATCACGGAAATAAAAACCATTAATTGTTGACAAATCATCCTTAAAGAATTACAAATTGAAAATAAAGAGAAAAAGAAGAAACTCTGTAGCCAATCCTTAATCTCCAAGTAATCTTGTGTAGCCTTCAATGGAAGAACTCGTTGAATACTTTTAAGAATAATCAAAATCTTTTTCCTTTTATTTCAGCACTTAGTTTCTTTTTATAGCCTCCCCCAATCCTCATCCAATTAGGTTTTACATTAGCTCCCAATAGCCAAGTCAAGTCCAACCAGAAGTCAAACGCTGCTAATCCAAATCAAGGTCACCGAGGCTCAAATACCGACGAGTAGTGTAATTTCAGCCTACTGGCGCTGGACTTCTCTAAAATTACTAGATTGCCATTAAATTCTTGAATTTCCCTAAAGATAATAACTTTCTTAGTAAGCATCATACAGTGTAAACTTGAGAACTCATCAAATATACTTGTTTCAACTGAACTCAAACACTTACCCGAATTCAAAAGTCAAATGGAATACTTATGCTTTTCTTTTCTTTTTCCTTTTTTTTTTTCTACATAAATGATATGCAATGTCTCATCCCATTAGGCTAATGATGTTACCCTTAGCGAGCTTTCACCAACGACTCCCGCACCATATAAGACCTTAGGGCGCTTAGGTTTTAAGATACCTTTTCTAAGCGTATTTGCTCAAGTAACACAGTGCCCTCAAACAAGACTAGTCACCTCAGATATTATTATTTTTTATTTTTATTTTTATTTTATAGATGGTTGGTGAGTGCGTTTCCTCCATCTCACGCTTGTGTTTATGGGGAGTGGTTCTCCTCAACCCACCACAAGACTCAACATTTTAATTTTTTTATTTTTTATATTCCAAATGTTTTCCCCCAAACTCGAAGTTTATGCATGAATTCGGTCTCCTCTAGTTATTCAAATTGTTCTTCCATATCACTAGCAATCCTCCTTTAGAACTCTATTATCTAACCATTTAAACTATCATAGCCAACATGGTCGCTTTTTTCAAAGTGCCTTCCCAGTAATATCAATGTCAAATGTATAAAGATCCAATTCATGTCAAGAAAATCATATCACCAATCAACAATCCTTACTAGACTTGTTCATGCAATTCTACTTTCATCATTGGCCCCGATATATACGCACTATCAAAAACCGGAATTAACATGCAATCCTAAATGCAACTTTACTAATAATCAATCCACAAACTAATAACAAACTACAACTTTTAAAAATAAAACTTAACTACCCCCAAACTAATCTAGAGCAATGTCCTCATGCGAAAAATAAGGCAAAATAAAATAGAGGACTTCCCTGACGAACTTATTCCTCTGGTGGAGCATCATCGTCCTCGCTCATCTCTTGATCGGAAGGGGGAAATACTGGCAGAACGGGAGCCGTTGGGAAATGGCTAAGTGGAACACCCGGATGGGTTTGGATGGTCAGTACAATCTGTGCAGCAAATTGGTCAACTAAAAACTTGAAAATCACGTCTTAACGTTCCGATAAGCGCACATTCTGGGACTCAATGTTGTAAACCAGCCGTCTATCTCCCGTTGGACAGCTTCGGGGACCACACCTCGATGAGCTGCTGCGAGGGGCCGTAAGTAGGTGGAGTCTGAGGTGGTGGGGCTTGTGTAGACGTAATTTGGGGAATAATGAAACCCAGTCCCCTAGGGTGATTAGCTCCATCTGACCACACTTTATAACGACGGATCAAGCTGTGGTCCAACACGGGCATAGGAGTTTGAATCATCGCGTCTGATTTCCATTTGACCCCAAACTTAGCACATAATACGCAGATCAGTGACGGATGTGGTAACCCTCCTGTGGTCCCTCCGCGAGATGCGCGGAGCATAGATTGTTGAATAAGATGGCCGACATCAATTCTTAGGCCTTGTATGATGGAGTATAATAGCACAACCCTTTCTTTGGTTACGTGACTCACATGTGTGCATGGCATCAATTTAGCGCAAATGAAGGCATACCATGCCTTTCCATATAGACTGAGGTGAGACAATGGGAAAGTCATGCTACCACGCTCATGCATGGTCCATGTAGTGCCCGGTTGACACAACTCCCGAATAATCTTTTCATAGTCCGGCCCATCACTCACTAGTCGAGCATATTCATCATGAAGGCCCTCTAAGGGTAGTTGATAGCACCCATTTATATCCTCCTCGCCGATTTCCACAGTTTTACCTCTGACAAATACCCCATAATGGTCATGCTCGGGCAAGTTGGCGTAGAATTCTTTGACAACTGCAATCACTGCTGGGTCAGGCTATTCGGTGAGGGAGAACCAGTTTCGTTCAGCAATCATCACTGCTATTTCTCCATCCTTGGTTTGATCGGGACGGAGACCACGTTTGGGGACTAGTAAAGCGGTGGCCATGCGGTCAGAAGCGTTTTGAGCCGCGACACTAACAAAACGCTCATTGTCAAATTTTGGAGGTGAAATTGAAGCGGCCCCTGACCCTGCGCCTCGTTGACGTTTTGACGCCATGTAGAGAATTCTCGTGTGTAGGAGTACGCCAAACAGCAATACGTTATCTATGTGCTCTATTGGATTTTCCAGATGAAAAGAATAATGAATGAAGAAAATCTTGATTCGCAATAGTTTAAATACACATCAAGTTATACCTTTGCTACCTTTAAAGAATTTGGAGGAGTAGAATTCGGTACATAAGAAGCAGACAACCAATGTGGAACGAAGTAATTGACGCGTGGTAGATGTGTGGAAGAAATATTATCCAAAGTTCAACGACCTTGTGATATGGAGAGGGAGAAAGGCGTATAGGAGAATGGGAGAGGGATAATCGCGTGACTGACCTGATGTGCCGGCGTGGGTAATGAAGTTGGGGTAGAAGGACACGGTCGAGATTTAAAGTATCAAGGTTTAACTCACCCAAATACAAGGGCACTGGGTTTTACCTTGCATGGAGCGCCGGGCGCCAGGAGGCGTAAACGATTGATGGTCTAGCGGCAGGTACTGGGCTTTGTCGGCTGGTGCTTAGCGCCAAAGCGCTGAATCTTAAGTAATGGGAGCGCTGGCTCTGGGCTTTGTCTCAGTAGCTTGCATACATGGAAAATTTTAAGAATTAGTCTAGCAAAATCTTATTCTTCACTACTAAAAGATAAAAGTAAAATAAGAAAATTTTAAATCTAAAAAAAAAAAAAATTAAAATAAAATCAAATAACGAAAAAATTATAGAACTTAATGGGTTGCCTCCCAAAAGCGCTTGGTTTACAAATGTCACCGACTTTTCTCGGTGTTATTCGGTTGTCCAATGGGTCGGAGAGGTATTGGACCGTAGCTTGACGTTCGATTGGTCCACTCAATAATGTTTCGAGACGTTGACCATTGACCTTGAATGTACGCCTTGAGTTCGGTTCCTCAACCTAAATGTTTCCGTGGGAGTGACAGATATAACTACAAATGGCCCCGACCACCTGGATTTCAATTTTCCCGGAAACAGACGCAAGCGTGAGTTGAACAGTAGTACTTGTTGGCCCGGTTCAAATGTTCTATCAAGAATTTTTTTATCGTGCCAAGCTTTGACTTTCTCCTTGTAGAGCTTAGCGTTTTCGTAGGCATTGAACCGGAATTCATCCATCTCGCTCAACTGCGCAGAACCTTTTCTCACCGCCGCTTTCTAGGTCAAAGTTTAGTTTCCGAATGGCCCAAAGGTACTTGTGTTCTAGCTTTCGACCGGAGATGACACGCCTTTCCAAATACCATTCAGACGGGGACATGCCGATCGGATTTTTTCTGTACTGCTCGATAGGCCCATAGGCGTCGTCAAGACGCAATGCCCAATCTTTTCGTGACGGATTGACTACTTTTTCCGAGGATCCTCTTAACTTCCCGATTCGACACCTCTCGCTTGGCCATTGGTTTGTGGGTGATATCACGGTACAGAATTTTGTGACGAACCCCATACTTTACAAGCAATTTGGTGAATCTGCTTGTTACGTAAGGAGTTCCTCATCACTTATTATAGCTCTCGGTGTCCCAAATCAGGTAAAATGTTCTTCTTTAAAAATCGGATGACAACGTTGGCGGCATTCATGGGTAACGCTGTGGCTTCTACCCATTTGGAAACATAATCGACTGCTAACAAGATGTAATGATTATTAAGAGAAGATGGAAATGGTCCCATAAAATCGATTCCCCACACGTCGAATAGTTCCACCTCTAGAATTGTGTTAAGTGGCATTTCATTGCGCTTGGAGATATTACCTACGCGTTGGCATCGATCGCATTTCAGCACAAAGAGATAAGCATCTTTGAATAAAGAAGGCCGTAAAAAATCCCGCTTGTAGTACTTTTCTCATTGCTGCTCGATCATCGGAATAATGACCTCCGTAATCCGAGGAGTGGCAAAGGGCCTAATATACTATCCATTTCTTCATGAGGTACACAACGCCTTATCATTTGATCTCGCATATGCTTTAAAATGTAAATGGTTCATCCCAAAAGTATTGCTTCACATCGTGGAGAAACTTCTTTCGTTGTTGTGAGGTCAAATTCGGCGGTAACACTTTGGCAACCACATAGTTGACATAGTCAGTATACCAAGGAAATATGGTAGTTACCCGGAACAGTTGCTCATCCGAAAATTTTTCATTAATCACTAAGTTGTCTTCTTTTGGTTCCTCTTTATTTTCTAACCGAGACAGATGATCCGCCACTTGGTTTTCTGTACCTTTTCTGTCCCGGATCTCCAGATCAAATTCTTGAAACAACAGTACCCACCGTATTAATCACGGTTTAGCATCTTTCTTTTCAATCAGATATTTAATAGCCGAATGATCAGTGTAGACAATTACCTTGGTGCCGAGGAGATAAGCTCTGAATTTGTCAAAAGCAAACACCACTGCAAGTAATTCTTTTTCTATTGTTGTGTAGTTTAGTCAAGGCATCCGTTAATGTCTTACTAGAGTAGTAGATAGTATGAAAAAATCTTATCGTGACGTTGTCCCAATACGGCTCCCACCACGTAATCACTTGGCGTCCGCACATCAATCTGACGGTAAAGACCAATTCCAAGGCCATACAATGATTGGTGCAGAGACCAATTTCTTCTTTAATACCTCAAATGCCTCGATGCATGCCTGATCCATCTTAAACGGTACATCTTTCTCCAAGAGTGAGCATAGGGGTTTCGAAATCTTTGAAAAATCTTTAATAAAGCGTCTATAGAACCCTGCATGTCCCAAGAAGCTCCGAATGCCTTTTACAGATGATGGAGGAGGCAGTTTCTCAATTGTATCAATCTTCGCTCTATCCACCTCCAATTCGGATGCGAAAACCTTATGTCCCAGAATAACCCCTTCTTGTACCATAAAATGACATTTTTCCCAGTTAAGCACCGTGTTAGTCTCCACATCTTTTTAACACCAAGATCGATTCTTCAAACACGAGTCAAAACTATCACCAACACGGAGAAATCATCCATGAACACCTCGGAGAAGATTGCCATCATCTGACGTTGAAAGGTTGCTTGGCAGCAGATTACATAAACCAACGGACATACTATGGGGAATGCAAACGCGTCTGCGTATGGACATGTGAACGTGGTCTTTTCTTGATCTTCCTATGCTATGGAAATTTGATTGTACCTGAAATATCCATCTAACGACAAGAGAATTGATGTCCCGCTAACTTTGTCCAACATCTCGATCAATGAATCAGCAAGGGAAAGTGATCCTTGCGTGTGGCTTTATTCAACTTGCATGTAATCCATACATACTCTCCATTGTATATTGATTCTAGTCGGATGAGCTCATGAGCTTCATTTTTTACCACATCATGCCCCCTTTTTTTGTACATTTACACCGTATATGACTTACCCATGAACTGTCTGAGATTGGGTAAATAATACCGGGATCCAACCATTTTATAATTTCCTTCTTCACCACATCTTTCATAATGGGATTTAACCTTCTTTGCATCTCAATGGTTGGTTTTGATCCCTCTTCCATTAAAATCTTATGCATACGTAAAGATGGGCTAATACCTCGAATGTCCGCTATAGTCCACCCAATCATTTGTTTTGAACTTCATGCAGAACTCGTAGCAATTTTTTTTTTTTTGGTGTCGATTAACGTTATCGAAACAATAATCGGTAGAGTCGAATCTTTCCCTAGATAAGCATATTCAAGATGAGAGGGGAGTGGCTTTAATTCCAACACCGGTGGCTCTTCTATCGAGGGTTTACACTTTTTACCTTCCGTTTTGGGCCTATCAAGGGTGTCGAATGGTTGATTACTTTTCCTTAGAATGATGATGTGTCTAGCCATTTGACTTTGCTCATTATCATTTCGCATCAACACTATCGTTGTCTATTCTAAACAAAGATGGATTCTATCGGATCCTCCGAGTAATTACCGCAAATCTTGTGATTAACTATCTCCTCCATTAAATCCACCCGCAAACACTCACCTTTTTCCTTCGGATAAGACATTGCTTTAAACACATTAAAAGTGACCTGCTGATCGTCAACTCTCATCATCAATTCTCCTTTTTGCACGTCGATTAACGTTCTCCCCGTTGCTAAGAATGGTCGTCCGAGAATGATGGGAAGTTCCGTATCTGCTTCACAATCCAAGATAACGAAGTCTGCTGGAAAGATGAATTTATCCACCCTTACTAATACGTCTTCAACGATACCTCGTGGATATGTAACTGATCGGTCTGCCAACAGTAAAATGATATTTGTCGGTTTTGGTGCTTGGAGCCCGGTACCGATTTGAGACCGATAATGACATCAAATTAATCTCGGCCCCAAATCACACAAAGTGTTTCTCCCCAAAATCCGATTACCAATGTCGCACGGAATAGTAAAGCTACCGGATCTTTCAACTTCGGAGGTAACTTTACGAATAATTGCGCTTACATTCTTCTGTTAGCGCCCTTGCTTCAAAATCCCCGATTTCCTTTTCTTTGATAGCACATCCTTCATGAACTTAGCGTAACTCCCGGCATTTGTTCTAAAGCTTGGCCGAATGGGATGTTGATATGCAATTTTTAAAATATCCAAAAATCTTGAAAACTTTATCTAACTTGGATTTACAAATCTCTGCGGATATGGTATGGGTGGCATTGTTGTAGTTGACCGGTGCATTTTCCTCTCCTATTTCCTCTTTATCTTTCTCGGTTTTCACAACTTCTTCTATTTCAAATTTGTTGCGTTATCCCCCTTTTCCTATCCTTAACTGCTTGCAACTCCTTCCCACTTCAGAAGATTACCGCTGCTGCAAAGGCTCATTTCTGCCCGGTTTATTTACAGATCACTCGGGAGCGTTCCTAGTGGATTCGGTATTCAATGCATGTGCTATTTGCCCCAATTGATTTTCCAGATTCTTTAACGATGCCCCATGGCTTTGCAAAGTAAGATCTAATTGATTCAATTTCTTATCTTGTTCCTCGTTCTTTTTGTCAAAGGCTCTAATGAATTTTTCCAAGGCTGCTTCCCAACTTGATATCCTCTCGGTTGTTGAGGTTGATTTTGGAATCCGGGAGGTGTGTTGTTGTTCAGGTGGTTGAGCTACGACTTGATTGTTACTCCATGAGAACCCCGGATGATTCTTCCAACTGGATTATAAGCATTTTGAGCCTCGGATCACGGTTGAGTTGAGCGATTATAATTTCCTACTTAACTCGTGATTCAATTTATGGCACATTGATCCGTAGCATGACCCCACAAGACACAACTCACAAAACCATCGCTACTCACTTGTGTGGCTTGTGGACGCCATATATTTCTATATGCTTAGTTATTGCGATCACTTGTCTTTATTAATCTTTGTTAAGCCCGTCCACTTCATACTTTCCCGATGCTTTTGGATGGTTGGTCCTCGTCATGGGCCACTGATAGTTGTTGGTGGCCATTGTTTCTAACAATTGATACGCCTCATCAAAATTTTTGGACATGATCGCTCCTCATGCTACTGCATCAATACTAGACCTCGTGGATGAGTGAAAACCATCACAAAATATCCCTACTTGCATCCACTGCGGGATTCCATGATGAGGGCACTTATGGAGCATATCCTTAAACCTTTCCCACGCCTCATATAACGATTCTGACTCAAGTTGTGCGAAAGTATGAATATCGTTCCGTAGTTTTGCCGACTTCGCTGGTGGGAAGAACTTAGCTAAAAATTTTTGAGCTAAGTCATCCCATGTGGTGATTGAACCAGGAGGCAAGGAGTGTAACCAGCTTCATGCTTTATCTTTTAAAGTAAACGGGAACATCCTCAACCTTATAGCGTCTTCCGATACATTGTTAAATTTGAAGGTATCACAAACTTCCAAGAAACTCAAGATATGTTCATTAGGATCATCTATCGAATTACCCCCAAACTGGCATATATTCTCAGAGCATCTCGAATTGATCCCGCTTTTATCTCAAACTGCTCAATTGATTGATTACGGTCTCTTAATACTTGACTGTAAATCCGTGACATTTGGCAGGGCGTAATCCCTAAGTGATTTCTGTTCGTTCTTTGCCATGTTCACGAGTATTTCCTGGGTTGCCAGTTCATCTTCCAAATGTATAACCTCACTATTCAACCTCACTGTCTGGAACTTCTTCTCAAGGTTGTCTGTATACGTAAGAAGTTCGTTTCTAGCTTTCGATCTAGTGTGCATACACGAATTCCTGCCAATCCAAGAAGAAAGATTGAGTAGCGTTCAAATTAAAACTGAATTGATTATAACTAATATGAAATTAATCTTAATAAAAATTCCCCGGTAGTGGCGCCATAAACTTGTTGAGTAAAATCTAGTTACACACAACACGCAAGTATACGCGGTCAACATGTAATAAAGTGATAAGTTGAGTATCGTTCCCACAGGGAATTCTAATTAATAAATCCCAACTACTAATACTATATCAATTCAATTTTGTGCAAACAATGATAAATTATGATTTTCTGAATTATTAACTCAAAATTAAACACTTAAAGATATTGTACTAAGATAAACGAATAACTAAGCTAATACTGGAGTTAATGACTTCCGATAGAAAAATATTAAGACTTCAATACCCCCAATTATGAACTATAAATCAATTATCTAATCATCCCAATTATTATGTCTACTGAATTGTTAACAGGAATTCTCAAATGCCAAAAGCCCTTTTCCAAGTGATCAATTGACTTCTATTTAATCCAGATTAATCTTGCTATATTCCTATGCAAAACAATTGAATTAAAATCTTTCCAATCCCAATTCCTTATATGTTACATGCGGTGAACAGATATTTCCATTCAATTCACAAACCTAATTATTTACCGTGCAAATAACTAAGTCACATGTTATCATGTCCAGTTCTAACCCTAGAATTCCTTTCCCAATTCCTTCAAAAGTAACACGGTAATTATTGGCCAAATAATTAATCAATAGAATCAAAACATGATAAACAATCCACTTCAACATAAATAATTAGAATGAGTGAATAACTAATTTATAGTCATAAAAAGTTCAATTGAAATCTTAATTAAAGAATTAGTTCATCACGGAAATAAAAACCATTAATTGTTGACAAATCATCCTTAAAGAATTACAAATTGAAAATAAAGAGAAAAAGAAGAAACTCTGTAGCCAATCCTTAATCTCCAAGTAATCTTGTGTAGCCTTCAATGGAAGAACTCGTTGAATCCTTTTAAGAATAATCAAAATCTTTTTCCTTTTATTTCAGCACTTAGTTTCTTTTTATAGCCTCCCCCAATCCTCATCCAATTAGGTTTTACATTAGCTCCCAATAGCCAAGTCAAGGCCAACCAGAAGTCAAACGCGCTAATCCGGTCCAAGGTCAATGAGGCTCGGCCTTTAACAGAGGGTAGTGTAATTTCAGTATACCGAGCTGGACTTCTCTAAAATTACCGATTGCCATTAAATGCTTGAATTTCCCATAATTGCCCCTCCGACTTCCAAATCAAAAACAAGATATAAACACAATAAAAATGCTACTAAATAACTTAAGAATGCAATAATTTAAGTCTAAATATATCAAATTTATGGGTATACTACCCATTCATCAACTACAGTTGGAGTTGTTAACAGCTGATGTCATCACTTGGATTCCCTATTCTGGGGAACATTTGTCCATTGGATTTGAGGACGGATTCCCGACTGGTGTCGAGCACGTGATATCCACCCGTAGGATTCCTCTCTTCACAGATGGAGGATGGGAGCTCTATTTAGGAGAGCGTGCTATTAGGAGCACCACAAGAGAGATTCATGTACCGATCTTGCCTCCTGCCAAGCGTTATTGGCCTATGTTGCAGTCACCCGTCGATGACATCCCATTGATGGGTATGGACGGATATGCTTTATCAAAGGGTTCACATACTCAGGATACATTCCATCGTTGGTGCTCCCCTCGTACCACTCAATTTATGGGGGATATGGTTCCTGGATCCGTGATGATGATGGATTGGCTGACCTGTGTCTGAGATCCGACTCATTTGACACATATTGATTGTTTGACTCGGCAGTTGGACCGGGAACAAATCTTTATCCGACACTTGGGCAAAGATCCTTCAGAGGCAGATACTTTTGATCCTTCCAGCTCAGGCGCTGGCCCCTCAGTGACCCATATGGCTTTGCCGGTGTAGATCCTCCCTTCTATAGGCCTGACATCCCTATTGATAGAGATCCAGTGTCTCAAGAGGAGTTACATCAGGTGGACATGATTGATTATATAGATATTGACACCATTGTCTTCTTCTGATGTGTATTCTAGTTATCTCTTTTGATAGGCCTCTGTTAGATATTGGGTGGATGTGCCCCATTCTCGCTATATCTTTTGATAGGCCCCTGTTAGTAGTAGGGTGTATGTGCCCCATTTCCCTATATTTTTAGATGTACAGAGATGATGTATGTAGACGATGATGTACTTAGGAATGTATATACTAATTTCAATTCCTTACATCATATTGCCATCTATTATCTATAATGCATGTATCATGTTATGCATATATATGGATGTCCAGAGATATTCAGCATTGACCTCTGCATGGTCTTATGATACGGCCTACACAGATATCTTCTTCGATAGTCAGCCGCATAGATCACACCCTACGAGTGTTGATAGCCTCCTGTCTGAGGTCGTGGTATGATAGTATGTCACCTACAGATAGGGTGACTATAGATCAGCTATTACAACATTCTATGACCCTTTTAATGTTTCAGGTTCCCTCAGGCTTTGTAGAGGGTATGCTGAAGCATTGGATACCGGAGAGACTGGTTTTTCGGTTTAGTACCCAGGAGTTGACTCCTACATTAGAGGAGTATAAGCGGTTGACGGCTTTGCCCTTAGACAGACCTTGCGCTCATATGGTTGTCGGAGATGTGCGCCGATAGTTCGTGACCCTCATCGGGTTACGGTATAAAGTAGTAGAGGATGAGATTACATCCGGTAATGTACTATCCCAATATTTCTTGATAGATAAGTTTGGCTCATTGGACAGCTATGCACGACATTATGGGGATTTCACCACACCAGAGGATTAGTAGCGTTTGGCCAGAGTGGCTATATTCGTGATGTGAATAGTGGCGTATATATGGATGAGCTGGACATCGGTGTTATCGTGGTAGTGAGAGCTCTCAGAGAGGGTCGTACCATCATTCTGATGATTGTGGCGGAGACATTGAGGTCCGCCATGTTTTGCAACACCTATCCTGCAGGGGTATTTACAAGCAATTCGGTCATGTTATACGTGTGGTTTATGTCACACTTGAGACCGATTGGCACTTTTCACCGACATGGGTACTTCTTTACCCATGATATAGATATGTCTTACTCCTTTAAGCCATCGGAGTGTATAGACGCTATATCTTGGTTGATATTCCTGGCGGAGATCAGAGATACGTTTGGCATCCTACCATGCACAGGGCTCAGCTCACCCTATAGCTTTATTACTCATGCTCCGGGCATGAATTATCTCCCTATGGCTGGTTTGAGGGGCATGACTACCTACCACCCACTGGCTGTGATGTCACAGTTTGACCAGTTCCATCCTTTTGAGGGGGCATTAGGTCAGGGTTTAGCTTCTCACTATCTATCAGCAGAGGACTGATCTCGGGTGTATGCATGTTGGGATCAGCGTGAGATAGCTGATTTTTCTGTCAGCCATCCGAGCTGTTCACTAGAATATTCTGCGTGGATGGAGACAGAGACTTCATCGGCTGCGGTAGTATCCACAGTGCCGGGTATTGATTCATATGGTGGAGAGCCCATGAAGGACATTGATTCCTACACCGAGGAGGAGCCATTTACTGGGTTACCAGCAGCTCTTTTAAATTCTCCCAGTACTAGAACTGTTGTGATCCAGCATTCAGCACAGTACTTTGAGCAGAGTCTCCATTTGATGACCTTTGAGAGAGATCAGGCTAGAGCCTTGTTGTTGACAGCTCTTGATGGGAGAGATACCGCTCTATTAGAGAGAGACGAGGCATTAGCTCGTAAAGAGGCTGCTATTGTTGAGCGGGATGAGGCCAGATTAGCCAGAGATGTAGTGACAGTCGAGAGGGATAGTGCCATATCTGCCCGAGATGTAGCCGTTACAGATAGTACCACAGTGAGGTACCTTACTATTGGCATGATTGCAGAGATGAGCACGTACATTGATGAGCATAGAGTCACCATGCAAATGGTTATAGATCTACTAGCTCGTGTGGATACCCTTGTATAGGAGACCACATCGTTACCTCCTTCTTCTGAGAGGGATGCCATGTTGGGCTTCATAGCTCGTATATACACTGATTAGTAGATGGGCTTGTATTTTCCTGCACAGACTAGCTTAGCCATTTTGTCATCTACAGTTCATATTGTATATATAAAACAACATTATATATAGTAAGGAAATATATTTTTGATCACTTCCCTTTTAGTTATGCCTTGTTGCTTGCTTGATATTTTCCTATTTCTTCAGGGCTTGTGATCTTGATGTATTCTGAATTCCTCCTTGATGGATGGAAATTGAGTTGTCTCAGGATATTTCAGAATGGATCTTTGATCTGTGTGTATTCCCTACCATCTTTGGTGTCTTAGGACTAGTTTCTGTAAGTAGATGTGGAGTGGAGTATGGCTTTCCTCTCTAAGGTTGACCGCACCACAGATGGTCGCCAGTACTCCTATTCAAGAAGAGCCCAGTTAGTTCCATCTCTTATGGATTGGTGTTTCTCTTTGAGGAATCAACCGCAACTTAGATGGTCGTCGAGTCTCCCGTTTACATATGGACGTCAGGTAGTTCCATACCTTTGGTCTAAAGCCCATGAAATGTGGTGGATTGAAGGATGATCCCAGTACAGTTGACAATTGTTTGTGTTTTGGTAGGGGGTAAGACCGAACCATGAATGACTGCCTACGTACTCCTATTGAAGAGGAGATCAGGCTTGCATAGTTTGAACCTGGTGTGGAGGTTCAACGATGTATGAGGCAGAAAGGGTATAGGAATATTTTTGTGGTTTCTTTTTTTTTGTAATGAGAAGGGTGTAGAAATGTTTTTGTTGTTTTTGTTTTATTTCAACCGGGCCATATAAAATGGTTGCCTATGTACTCCTGTGAATCAAGGAGATCTGGTCGGCGTAGTTCACCCCATGTTCGGGATGATTTGCATCCAATGAAAAGTTTGATCCCATCTTCAGGATAAACTGCGGGTGTGAAAAGTCTTATCCCTAGCGGGGTAAAACTGCAGGTGTGAAAAGTCTTATCCCTAGTGGGGTAAAACTATAGGTGTGAAAGGTTCAATCCCTAGTGGGATAACCGGAGTTGAGTAGGGGTTCAAAACCAAATGGAGAGAAAATGATCTTGCGATCCGAAACTAGGCTGCTGGTTAGAAAATGTGTTTGTCCCTAATGGGGCAGATGAGTGTAAAGAGAAGTTGTATATAGTGAAGGGTTAAAAAACCTAAAATGATTGGGGATCTGATGATCCAAAACCAGGTTGTTTTTTTGATGGTGACCTCAGACACAGTAACGTTTCACGGTGTCCGAGTTGATAAGATGTGGAAATTTATCTCCATCCATTTCCTATAATTTGAGAGCACCTCATGTCAATACCTCCTTGACAACAAACACTACTACAAAACAGTAAATAGATAACGCAGAAAAAACGTTATGGTTTCAATCAGAAAAACGAGCCTTCCCAGTTAAGGGAGAATTTTCCCTTGGACTGATCTTGATTGTCAATGATCTTCATCAAAACCAAGTCATATTGTTTAAACTGCCGTAGCCGGACTTTTCTATTGTAGGACCTGGCGATCCTTTGTTGATATAACTGACCATGGAAGATAGCAGCGACACACCTTTCGTCTATTAGAGACAATTGGTGATACCTATCTTGTACCCATTGGTCTTTATCCAGCTGAGCGTCTATCAACACTCTGAGGGATTCCATTTCAACTTCTATGGGGAGCATTGCTTCCATCCCATAGGTTAATGCGTAGGGTATTGCCCCAGTGGAAGTTTGCATTGATGTTCTGTAGGCTAACAGAGTAAGAGGCAATAAGTCAGGCCATCCTTTGTTGTTGGCGGACATCTTCTGCATAAATCTTCTTGATGTTTTTGTTAGCCGTTTCAACATCACCATTCATCTTTGGAGGGTAGATGACAGAGTTGAGATGTTTGATGTGGAATTTACTGCACAACTCCTGCATCATTTTGTTGTTGAGGTTCTTAGCATTGTCTGACATAATTACCTCTGGTTGTCCATATCGACAAATGACATTATTTCTAATGAAAGCAATGATGACTTCTTTAGTAACCCTAGGGAAGGAGGCTGCTTCTACCCACTTTATGAAGTAGTTGATCATAGTGAAGATAAACCGATGCCCATTACTGGCTTTGGGCTTGATGGGCCTGATCACGTCCATTCCCCACATTGAAAATGGCCAAGGCAAACTCATATTATGGAGCTCCCTCGGAGGGGCGTGAATAGCATTCCCATGAACTTGGCAACGATAACATCTCTTGACTTGATCATCACAGTCAGCTTTGAGAGAAAGCCAGTAATGCACTGTTCTGAGGATTTTCTTTACAAGTAGAGGGTCGCTCATGTGTGGGCCACATACTCTACCATGGACTTCATCCATGAGCCTCTGAGCTTGGTCCTTATCCAGACATCTAAGGAGACCTAATCCTGCATCTCTTTTATAGAGTGCATCTCCGCTCAGGTAGAATTTCATAGTCAGTCGATGAATCCGCCTTCTTTTAGTCAGGCTTGCCTCAGCGGGTGTAGATCCATCTTGTAAGTACTCCTTGATATGCTGATACGAAGGGTGTTGGATGGGAGGTAGCTCATCCGATACTTCTCAAATGTAATTCACATAGGCTGGAGCCTTTTGTTGGGCAAATGTGAGGGTTGGCATGTCTTCCTTGTCATGTATGTTGATCAAGGAGGCCAAGGTTGCTAGCACATCCGGAAAGTTATTCCTATTCCGAGGAATGTGGATGAATGATATTTCTTCAAACTCTGAAGCCATCTGTAGAACTTGTCGATGGTAAGGCAACAAGTGTAGACCTTTGGTGTGATAGATTCATGTGGTTTGTCTGATTACCAACTCGGAATCTCCAATGACAGTTAACCGTCTTATGCCCATTGATTGGGCAAGTTTTAGCCTCATCATACAGCCTTCATACTCAGTTGTGTTGTTGGTGTTGGCAAACTGTGTGATAACCCATGATTTCAAATAATCTGAATTTTATGAATAAATAGTTTTTTAATTATTTATTTAATATTGATATTGATTATCAATATTGAGCTGAGAATTTGTGATTCGAGTTTAAAGAATGAGTCAACTTGTGTATTGACTCAGAAAATAAGAGTAGAGTTGTGCTTAACTAAGAATAGAAACCCTAACCCTAGGTCCGGATAGGGATTCGATAGAAAATATAGTTATTATAATTGTATCGTTGAGTACGTGTTAGTCATGTGTAGAAATTTTGATCAGTGATTGATCGGGTAGGGTGCAACATTAGTAAACCCTAATGAGGGATTAGAAACCCTAATCTCGGGTTTGAAAACCCTAAAATCCAGTTAGGAACCCTAAACGAAAGCCGGGAAGCCCTAATTTTAAAATTGGGATCCCTAAACCCTAATTAAGAAACTCTAATTGAGATTACCAAACTCTAATGGTGAGAATTAAGAGAAGCAATGTTAAATGTCTAGAATACCCTTAAATTTGTAAGGGAAATTACAAAAATACCCTTTTAGGGGCGAAAAGACTAAAATGCCCTTTACTTAAGTTATAAGTAAGGAGATATGGCAAAACTAGTGAGTCGTCACTTAAGGCTTATCCCATGTGTGATAACTCGGGATTTCGAATAATCCAAATTTTTCGAATATTTTTTTATTTATTAATATTAATATTAACATTAATATTAATATTAATATTAATTATCAATATTGTGTTGTGTAACTGTGATACGAGTTTAGAGAATGAGTCAATTTGTGTATTAACTAAGAAATTAGAGTAGAGTTGTGCTTAACAAAGAATACAAACCCTAACCCTAAGTCCGGATAGGGAATCGCTAGAAATTTTAATTTAAATAATTATATTGATGAGTACGTGTATGTACAGTATAGAATTTTTGACCAATGATTTGATCGGGTAAGGTTTAAATTTAGTAAACCCTAATAAGGGATTAGAAACCCTAATCTCCGGATTAGAAACCCTTATGTACCGTTAGAAACCCTAATCGTATGCCGGGAAACCCTAATTTCATATTCGGGAATCCTAAACCATAATTAGGAAACGCTAATCCTAATTAGCAAGTATAAAGTGATTAGTATGCGTTAATTTAATTAGGAAACCCTAATTATACTTTAGAAATATTAATTTCTCTTTAAAACCCTAATTTTATTTATGAAATTCTTAATTTTTGTTTTTAGAAACCCTAATTAGAAAATTCTAGAATTTGAGTTTGTAAAACCTAAGGGTTAGAACCTTAGGGTTAAACCCTAAGGGTTTGAGCAATTGACCATCATGCCATTAAAATTACAAGAACAATGACCAAAATGCCCTTTATGGGATTTTTATTAGATTACTTGTAAATCTTGGTAAATTTGTAGTAGGTGACCAACTCTTAACCAACCACTTGACTTTGTGACTTCAAAAAAATTAGAAAAGCAGCTAGTAACCTCAGATCTAGCAACTTGTCACAAAATATATAAATTTAAAAAGAGAACGTGTGTAAAATTGGGTTTTAAACACTCAAAGCTCCCACCTACTCTTCCTCTCACCAAGACCTCCGAAATTCACAAGTGAATCAGTCCCAAATACTTCCCCTAGATCACCCAATATCAGTTGGGAAGATCAAGATCAAGATTTAGCAAGAGAAGGTATAACCCTAAACTCAACCTAGATCTTGTATGCTAAGGTAAAGTTTGTGTTTATGTGTTTATAAAAGTGTTAAAAGTTGTTTTAGGATGATCTATGATGATCCATCATGGATCCATAGCTAAATGCCTTTAGATGCATTAAAACTTCAACCAATCGAACGTAACAGGTGGTCAAAGTAGTCCACCTGAACTGATTTTACCTTTCTGTAAAAACCCAGAAATTTGATGAACAAAATTTCTGATAGGGTTTGACCGAGGCATATCTTTTGGATATGATGTTGTTAAATGGTTATGTTGCTTTAAACATGTTCCTTGACATTGGGACTATAGATATGAACCATGAAATCACTTGAATCATGACCAGAGAACCGAATTAATATGGCTGGAAAATGAGACCATGAAACTGCTTGGGTTTCTGGGTTACCTAGAAAACCCAGCAACACTCTGACATTAACTTTGAAGGGGCAGATCTTGCTAGCTTGTTAAGTTATGACATGCATACTACACGATTGAAGCCTAAGGTAGCCTAGATCTGGTCAAACGTGACCTCTTGAACACGAGGCTGTCAGTGTTCTCGAGGCTCAAGAACACCAACAACGACGCTTAGTATCGCTATAGACAATTAGCGACGATTTTAAATTATTTTATTTTCTGAATATTCCGGAAATTACTTAAAAATAGAAAATAAATTATAAAAATTACAAAAATGGTTTTAAAAATCATTTTAAATTACGAAAAATAACTTTTAATTATTTGGGACATTTTTCATTAATATTTATAATTATTTGAATATTAATGCTATTTAATTTATTTAATTAGTGTATTAAATAAATTAGATAAAATTATTTTTTATTTATATAAAAATCATTTTAAATAAGAATAAAGTATTTAAAAATATTTTGAGTTATAAAAGGTGACTTTTAATATTTTTAGAGAATTTTCATTAATAAATCTATATTAATGATATTAGATTTATTTAATTAATAAATTAAACAAATAAGGTAAAAATGATTTTATTGATTTAAAAAATCATTTTAAATAAGAATAAAGTGTTAGAAAATATTTTGAATTATAAAATATAATTTTCAATATTTTTGAGAATTCTCGATTAATAAACTAATATTAATGATATTAGATTTATTTAATTATTATATTAAATAAATGAATTAAAAATGTTTTTATTAATTTAAAAATAATTTAAAAATGAGAAAAATGATTTAAATATATTTTAAGATATAATTAATGACTTTTAATATATGGATAATAATTTCATTAATATTTAAATATTAATGGTAATGGTTTAAAAATGATTTTAATTAATTTAAAATTCATTTAAGTAGAATATTGATGATTTAAAAATATTTTAAGTTATTAACAATAACCTTAATATTTTGACATTTATGTTATTAATATTTTTATATTATTAAATATTAATAATGATAAGCTTTATTTGATAATTAAATCATTTAAAAATGATTCCGATGTTTGAAAAATTATTATAAATTATAATAATTGTATATAAATTATTAAAAGCTTCCGAAAAATATTATAAACGATATTCGACTTATTTAAAATAATATTAAAGCTTAGAGACCAAGATTAATTGAAAATAAATGTGTTAACTGTCGGATAGGGTAATAGAACACCGAGAATAGACCGAAGTCCAACCAGACTAAACTAGTTAGACTTGATAAGTGTTTATATAGGTTATAAACACTAATATGGCTATGTGGTAATGTGCCTAGGAGAAGTTTGACTGTAGAATACAGTGTTACGTGTTATGAAATACTGTGCTAATTATGAGACCGATATTATTTGTTATAGTTCATTCACAAGTAGATAAGTATTTTGTGTAGCAGTAATCAACATGGAAGGCAAGTTTCTTAACTCAACCTTGAGTTATATTTATTCAATTATTATAGTGGTTAATTATTGTTGATTAGACCATGTCCAAGGATTTATTGTTGATTATTCACAGTTAGTGCATGTTTAATAATTCAAATTGAATTACTGATTCGAAAAATATACATTCATACAATAACTGTTGTTGGATATTCATATACGTAGAAGCTTGTATTGACAATACAAATAATACCTGTTTATTGTCAAATTATGTTGAGAAATGTCTTAGCTAATTGTTTTTGCTAGACAAACATTTGTTAGAACTTGATAGGTTCAAGAAGAGAAGAGAAGAGAATTCAATTATTATTGATAAATCAATGCCAGTTGTTTCGGCTAGATCAAAAAAGCAAAACTTGATAGGTTTGAGAAGATATGTGATTAGATATTGAAATCATTGCGTTTCGTTGTTAAATCAAATTTTGATTCAAAGACTGAGAAGAACAACCTGTTATATTAAGCGAACATTTAAGGTCGTATATTCGGCCATTGCGCACTGTTAAGTATTATGCATAATATAGGGTATAATAAAGCTTATCACTTGTTATACTTGCTGAGGGGTATGATTTAATCTTTATGGTTATCTGATACTCCTGCGTATGTATCAAAGTAAATCTTTGATAGATACCCGAGAAGAGAAGTTCTAGATCTTGTGGGATCACTCAGCATAAATCTGGAAAACATTCCACTTTGTTATTGCGTAGAATTGATTCTTGTTTATTCAATAGAATATTGTAGAAACTTTGAAAGCGTTGTACTCTTTCATTATCAGATTATTGCATTGCCTAGAATACGAGAAGACTTGTTATTGATTAACGATTTGTTCAACTATTTCAAAGTTCCCCGAACTTTGGTGTCATTCTCTATTATTCTGATACTTATACATTCATTGTATATCTTAACTTGCGGGGCAAATTTGTTGCTCACCCTTGCGAAATAAAACTTTTTAGCTAAGGATGAAGTTGCAGAAGATGCTGTGACGAATAGAGGCAAAGGCATGGTGATAAATTAGTTATGATGAAGCATATTTATTATGTTATTTGTAAACCCTTTTTGTAAATCTAAGGGGTATGTTTGTAATGTTAAGGTTAGCGGACCTGGGACTAATGTATTAACAACACATGTTAATGTGATATGTATTACTATTTATAATTAAATGGGTAGTTAAATGATATATATATATTGTGGATCGTGAGCACCAAAATCGGGGGTTAGGTAACCCAGATTTGGGGGTGTCACACCATGTGCTGCAAATCCATACCAAATCTGATCCATATGTGCCACCTAGCAAGGGTAGAAACATTGAATCAAAGATATATGTGTTAGGAAGAGAGAGAAAGTTCACAAAAGTTGTCCATTTGCTCTCTAACTCTCAACAAACCTTTTCTCTCTCCTTAGCCACGAAAATCTTAAGTGTGTCAGTCCCAATAACACCCCTTAGATCATCAAGATCAGTGGAGAAGAGCTTAGATCAAATATTTGACTAGAAAGGTATAAACCCTAACTCACTTTTTAATCTTGTGTGCTAAGAAAAAATTCGTGTTTATGTGTTTAGAATCATTGTAAGACCCCAACTTATTATAAATGAAATTGAATTTCTCTATTTATTATTTTGAAATAGTAAGGGTTGAATTGATTAATGTGGTTAGTTATAGGTAAAATGCACAAATATTTCAAATAAGCAAGTGGTTATAAAATATTCATTAATGTCAGGGAATATTCATTTGGTCGTGGAATATTCTTACTGTCGGTGAATATTCGTATGACGACGCAGCCTTGTGTGGGCCCCATAACGGAAAGCGATTGGATGAAGAAAACGACAAGTATAAGTTGTTTATAAATAACGACGTAGTTATTACCGTTAATACTGTTGAAATACCCGATGGTTAAAACACAGTAATACGCTTTGTTGCACAGTTGCACAAGGTATTGCACCAATTATTGATTCTTACGTAAGAAGGCACTACTCAATAATTGTTACAGTAATTACTGTTCAATATTTTATTTTATTGATTCAATAATTGCAACGTTGATATTTTATATTATTATGGTTTCAATAATTGTCACTACACAGTATTTTTCATTATCAAATCAATAATTCATATTATATGAATAATATTATTAGATAACATTATTGGCAATGTCTAGAAAGTTTTGTCTAAGGAGAGGTTTGGTCACCTAATTGCGTACCAGTAAGGAGAAATCCTTATTGGAAAGCCCACTTTTTCCTGGTTGTGGCCTAGTTGTCAGTATTGTGATTCTGTAATATTATTTGTGAATAATTAATTATTGATTTATATGATAAGAAAAATATTCATTTTATGTGGATATAGATGGAGAAAATTTTTAATGTGACAATTATTGAAAATTGATATTTTATCTTTTCTGATAAAATAACTTAGTTAAATATATTATTATATTATAATAATATAATAATGGTGATATTTTTACAATGAATGTGGGATATATGAGTAAATGAGGAGGAAGAATATTTTTGTTACTAAAAAGATTTAAAACATGTTTTTCATGTTTGTGGACCCCAGTTGTTGACTGAAATTTGATTATAGCCTGTAAAATCGCCCGTATGTGGATTTCGGTCAATTTCTGTTTGGAATTTGGAAAAAACTTTCTTCTACAAAGTTGTAGAGAATTCGATTTCCAATGGAATGGACATAAATTTCGTATTTTTCTGATAAAAGGGCTATTTATTATGAATTATTGAAGTTCCAGAATAATTGATTTTTGAACTTTTAATTTTTTTTTATGAAAAACGTTTTTGTTATGATTGGTGGGCCCCACTTGTTAAGCATGTTGAATTCAGAATTTCAAAGTGGGCGTAGGAATTTTAAAAATAATAATATTTTATTAAATTTTCTTCTTTGGTGTTCTAAGCATTTTCCTATAAATAGGGTGCTTAGGTTAGAATTAAAAATCACACCAAAAACTAAAGTTTTCTCTCTATATAATATCGAGCGTATTTTTGTGAGTATTTTGGTACTTTATGTGTTGCTATACGGTGCAAGTTCCTTCAAAGACTATATCCAAGATTCCAAATGTAATACTTTGTCTTTTCGAGGTAAGGGATGTTATTTTTTTATAAATGATATTATTTCTTTCAATATCATTATGCCGGAATATTGGTAAGATTTTTCTTATGAAATTCTTGTCTTTTAGTGTCGGGGTTACTATTCACGTATACGACACTATTCACGAATACGACACTTGTAACGACCGAGAAATTTGGATCTTATTGTAAAATGATTTTTTTAAATTAAATAATAATAAAATCATATTCTATGTGTTATCAAGATGGGTGTCATTGTATAACCTATTCATGTTAGAATATCGTAGTATTTGGGCTACGTGGATGAATTAAAGTGTTTGAATTTTCAAGACGAAAATAAAAGTTTTTCGAGAAATTTTTCAAAAAACACTATTCATCGGTATTTGCTCGGGATATAATTTTGAGATTTTGAGAAATACGCAATGATGGAATAACAAGGTAAGATGGATTATGTAATAAAAATCTAGTTATGGAAAATGTAATAATTCGCTTGTGGACTTAATTTATGAACTTTAAGCAAATCGAAGTGTTAAAGAATAAGTAATAATGGTATAATACTTGGTATTGTACGAAGTAATGAAAACGAGTATAATACGAAGTATTATACGAGTTTGTATGAAGGATGAAATATCGTATATAAATTCTATATGAATTAGAATACAAAAATAATACATCAATAATATGTATTAAGAAATGGTAATGGACTTTTATGATTGGTAAACAATTATATACAAGTCCAAGTGAATTAGAGAGAAAAGGCCCAACTATTATTAATGAACCAATAAGTGTTTATTAATGCAAAGCCCAAAGGATTTATTAATCCAAGCCCAAGCTAGAATCCATGAGTGGTATGACCCATGGTGCAAACCATAAGGATGATGTATAAAGGTTGAGATAACCTAGTCAAATATAATGCAAGCATAATGATAAACCGGAATGAATATTAAATGAATCTAATACACAATTAGATTGAAATAAAGGGTATGATATAGTCATACACATACTTGATTATATGTGACCTAATGTAAGGCATTATGTGATCATGTATTGTAGAGACTTGAACGACTTGAACATAAAGTTAATTTACTGTAGCAGACGCTAAAGGCAAGTATTCTAACTCTTGTCTCAGTTCAATCTGAACAAGTTTTTGAGATTCATGTATTCTTTCGTATGAATTGAAGTATGTTGAAGTTGAAGCCAATTCCTTTGGCTAGACTGGATGTATTGATAATCTATTCATGTATTATCAAATGTTGTTATCTTTTGTCAACTACTTGATATGGTTTTCAAAAGAAGACTAAAATGTTAAACAAATGTTTTGTCGGTAAAACGACAGGCACGTGAGGGTGCCAAATGCTTAAACGTGCATACGTTTAATGGATGTAGTGTTGATCAACATAGAGTACAATAGGCTGATCACCTAGAAGTGCTCGTTAGTGATATCAGGTTTACGGACTTGCTTTCGGGTTGTCCTTTTCCAATAAAGAATGAATACTCGAGGTCTTTGACTGGAGTGAATGTTTTACTAAATATGGTTGTTATTGTAAAACATTTTGAAAAAAAAGATGAAGTGCTATTTTGAATTATCAATAGTACTTCATAACTATTGTTCAGTTATCGAAGATATACGATTTGTATGTGTCAAGCATGTTGTTATTAAATTGTTATACTTGTTGAGCTAGTTATGCTCACTCTTGCTTGAACCATATGAATGCAGCTAAGACTGAACGTCCCGAAGGATCGAAAAAGGATAAGGGAAAAGCTAAGGCAGATTACTAAGCTATTTTGTAATAGTATAGGTCTATTGTTGTAATTTAACTGATATTATGACAAAGAACCTTTGTAACGGGTATAGAACTTGGGAAATGTAAACATTACTTTAAATATATAGAAGTTATGTTCGTTCTTTGAGACTTTTAAATTGAATGGATGTATGAATGTTGTACAGTGTAGCACCATCTGTCGAGTTGGAAGATACTCGGATTTGGGGGTGCTACAAGTTGGTATCAAAGCCTAGGTTATAAAACTTAAGGGGGAAAGTATAACCTTAAGTCATAACCTTACGAAAGAATAAAGAAGTAAAAGATGGAAAGTAACCTTATAAAAATGCATGATATTATGTTATGTATTTTTATTATTTTACTGATGTGTACTAATCAAACTATATTGTTTTATTGTAGATGTCAGGAGAAAATGATATGTATAGAGAGATACATGTAGTAAGCGAGGATTCAGTTAATCAGGTAGAGATACTACCAAATCCCGTAGCTGTAGAACCAGAATTGGTGACCATCGAGTCGGGAGACTCAGACTACTTAGACTATATGTCTATATTTGATGGCATGTTAGAGGAGGAGGTGGACATGATGTCCTTTGACCAGGTTCCACCTACAGAGACCCAGGTTCCACTTACAGAGGAAATGTCTACGGGGGAATTAATGAAGGCATTGTTTATGTCAGTATTGGATAGGAATGTCCATTACTGCCAAGAGGTTAAGGAGTTGAAAGAGGAACTCCGAGCTGTCCGTGAGGACAAGACTAGTATTGAAGGAATGTGGGAAGAGGAGTACGATGATAGAGTCCTAGCTATGGACAAAGTCCAAGATTTGAGGGGAGAAGTAGGACAGACCCGTCATACCATCAGTAGAGATGTTATTGCCGGTTTGGCCAGAGCAGATTTTGAGAATGCCTTACGGCAGATGTAATCTAGCAATAGCTAGAGTAGAATAGATATGTAAATATTATGTATCTAGTAGTGACGTAAAACCCTCTTTTGTATAACAAAGGGTAGTCTTTTGTAAATCCCAATTTTTGGAAAGTAATTGCGGGATGGAAATGTAATCAGCTAAGGCTGAGTAATATAAATAAGGTAGTATTATACTACAAGTTATAAATCAATATAAATCTTTTTATGGAATATGTTGAGTAATGAGTATAAGTTGTTATTTTATTACAAATAATAACAAACCAACAAGAATAAAGTAATAATGATGTGTTATTTTCTTAACAACAAAATGCCGCCAAGAAGGAGACAACGAGATCAGGGCGCTAATGTTAACCAACCGGAGGGTGGTCCGATTAATCCAATGCAGGAGTTAGTTAATGCATTAGCAATTTGCATTTAATAGAAGGGGGCTAATGTACCAGTAATTCCCGGAGTAAATAGTGAGCTACTACTTTTAAGGATTTCAAAAGTGTAGGTCCTTTGGAGTTCAAAGGAACTACGGACCCTATAGAAAGCAGCACATGGGTAAAAAGAAATTGAGAAAGCATTTGTAATAGTAAATGTTAGGAGGGTCAAAAGGTTGCCTTTGCAACCTATTTGATGAAAGGAGAGGCCAACTTCTGGTGGGAGGCAAACCAGGATAGGGCCGATATAGGAAACCTAACGTGGGAGAGGTTCAAGGAGATTTTCTTCGAGAACTATTTTCCCACTAGTATGCAAGGAGGATGGAGATGAGGTTTCGGAATTGAGACAAGGGATATGACAGCTCCCAAAAGATGTCGCCAAGTTTAATGAACTGGCACGATTCGCTCCACACCAAGTGGACACTGAAGTGAGAAAGGCTAGAAGGTTTGAGCAAGGCTTGAAACCCTGGCTCTATAGCCGAATCACTGTGTTCCAAAGTACTTCCTTTGGAACCATACTAGAAAAGGCAATAATTACCGAAGGTGGGAATGAGGCTCTTAGCCAGTACCACAAAGATAAGAAGACCAAAGGCAGGGTTGATAGAGGAACTAAGATCGACGGAGCTAGTGGAAGTGGCGACGGTTAGAAGAGAAAGAGCTTTAACTCTGGAAATACCGGAGTGAAACAAGGGGACTCCAAGAGGAGGATGGAGGCCTGTAAAACCTACGGGAAGACTCATTTAGGAGTCTGTCTCAAAGGTAAAGAGGTATGTTATAATTATGGACAGGAAGGGGACATTTCGCCTAACTGTCCCAATCCAAAAAAAAATCACGAATGCTTTGTATGTGGATCAACTGACCACATTGCAAAGAACTGCCCGAAGAAGGGGATAGAAGGAAATAAGGGACCTAATAGCAGGAAGTTAGCTATTAGTGGTCCAACTCAGCCGGGGAAATCAATGGCCCACACTTTTAATATGACGGTCAAAGATGCGGTGGCATCAGGGGATGTAGTTGCAGGTATTATTCCGATCAACAATATAAATGCATATGTGCTAATTGATTCGGATGCTACTTGTTCGTTTATAGCATGTGATTTTGCTAGACGATTAGAATTATTTCCCAAAAAATTACCTATACCTTTGAACATTAAGGTAGCAAACGAAGAGATAATTCCTGTTGAAGATATTCATAGGAGAGTTGTTGCGTAGAGGTGCGTGGTTGTAAGTTATCGGTAGATTTAATACCGATAAAGTTAGGAGAATTTGACGTAATTCTCAAAATGGATTGGTTGATTAACCATGGAGCAATTATAGATTGTCAAAAGAAATGTGTGAGCATCAGGACGTTGAAGCAACCTCCTGTAGTATTTTACGATAGTAAATTACCGGGACGTCGTGTTTCCTTACGATGACACAAACTAGAAAACTTTTAAAAAAGGGTTATGTAGGTTACCTATGCCATGTTGTTGATACCCAGAGAGTGGGAGCAACCATGGAACAAATACCTATAGTAAACGAATTCATGGATGTATTTCCAAGTGAGTTACCAGGTTTACCGACGGATAGGGAGATCGAATTTGTGATAGACACTGTGCCAGGAACGGCACCGGTCTCAAGGGCACCGTACCGTATGGCGCCTTTGGAAATGAAAGAACTAATGGTTCAGCTACAGGAACTATTGGATAAGAAGTACATTCAACCAAGTGTTTCGTCGTAGGGAGCACCCGTGTTGTTTGTCAAAAAGAAAGACGGATCGTTAAGGCTTTGTATCGACTATCGGGAGTTGAACAAGTTAACGATAAAGAATAAATACCCATTGCCCAGGATCGATGATCTCTTTGATCAATTGAAAGGGCAAAAGTATTTTCTAAAATAGATTTCTGACGGGTATCATCAGTTGAAGGTTAGGAAGGAAGATTACCAAAGACTGCATTCAGGACTCGTTATGGTCATTACGAGTTTCTGGTGATGTCATTTGGGTTGACGAATGCACCTGCTGCATTTATGGATATGATGAACAGAGTGTTCAAATTATATTTGGACAAGTTCGTCGTAGTGTTTATCGATGAAATTCTAGTCTATTCTAAGACGCCAGAAGATCATGCCGAATACTTAAGATTAGTGTTGGAGACACTAAGGAAGGAGAAGTTATATGCGAAATTCACCAAATGTTAATTTTTGCTGGAAAAGGTGCAGTTTTTAGGTCATGTCATTGACCAAGAGGGGATTTCAGTGGATCCAGCGAAGCTAGAAGCAGTAATGAATTGGGAACAACCAAAAACGCCGACTGAGGTGAGGAGTTTCCTAGGGTTAGTAGGGTACTATCGAAGATTCATCCAAGATTTTTCGAAGATAGCTACCTCGTTAACTAACTTAACAAGGAAGACGGTGAAATACGTATGGACGGATAAATGTGAAGACAGTTTTCAAGAATTGAAGAAGAGATTAAGTGAAGCTCCTGTTTTGTCATTGCTAGATGACAAGGGAAATTTTGTAGTGTATAGTGATGCTTCGCATAAAGGACTTGGTTATGTGCTTATGCAGCATGGCAAAGTCATTGCGTATGCATCTCGGCAGTTGAAGGATTATGAGAAAGTTTACCCTACTCATGATCTGGAACTAGCCGCGGTAGTGTTTGCCCTAAAGATATGGAGACATTATCTTTATGGGGAAAAATGTGAGATATATATGGACCATAAAAGTCTAAAGTATATCTTCACTCAGAAGGAGTTGAATATGAGACAGAGAAGATGGCTGGAGTTGATAAAGGATTATGATTGTGAAATCCTGTATCACCATGGAAAGGCCAATGTAGTTATCGACGCCTTAAGTAGGAAGGGTCGGAAAAAGTTGTCTATGTTAACGGCTCAAAATGAGTTAATAACAGAGATGGCTATGATGAAAATAGAAGTGAAGATGCCGAGTGATTCGGGGCAGTTACTCTTTGCGACGGAGATGCAATCTACCATCGTAGAAAGAGTCAAGGAGGTACAACTCAAGACGGATGAGTGTAACCAAATGAAGAGGCGGTTATCCGAGAAAGAAGAGGTTAAGTATAGTCTTGATAAGGAGGGATTATTAAGATTTGAGGGAAGAATTTGGGTTCCAAATGAGACGGAATTAAAGGAGCAAGTGTTACAAGAAGCTCATAGTTTGAGGTACTCGATACATCCTGGTAGTACTAAGATGTATCAAGACCTTCGACAGAGTTTTTGGTGGCCAAATATGAAAAGAGAAATAGCGGAGTATGTGAGTAGGTGCTTAACTTGTCAAAAAGTTAAGGCCGAACATCAACGACCCAGTGGTTTATTACAGTCATTGGAGATTCCAGAATGGAAGTGGGAGCATATCACTATGGACTTCGTGGTGGGACTTCCGACGATGCAGAAAGGGTTCGATTCAATTTGGGTAATAGTGGACCGATTGACGAAGTCGGCTCACTTTTTGCCAATTAGGGTCAAGTATAACTTAGACCAGTTAGCTAAACTTTATGTTAAGGAAATTATTTCCAGACATGGAGTACCGGTATCGATTGTGTCAGATCGTGATCCACGATTCATATCGAACTTTTGGAGGAGTTTGCAAGAGCAGTTGGGAACACAGCTGAGGTTAAGCATGGCTTATCATCCACAAACTGATGGGCAGAGTGAAAGGACAATTCAGACGTTAGAAGACATGTTGAGGTCTTGCGTCATGGATTTTAAGGGTAGTTGGGATGATCATCTACCACTCGTAGAGTTTGTATATAACAACAGTTATCATGCAAGCATAGGCATGTCGCCATATGAAGCTCTGTATGGGAGAAAGTGCAGAACACCTTTGTGTTGGGATGAGGTGGGAGAATGTCGGATGCTAGGACCAGAATTGGTGCAGCAGACAACGGATGTGGTAAAGTTAATTCGGATGTGTCTCAAATCCACCGGAGATGCATGTAAGAAGTATGCGGACTCACATGGACTAAGTCGAGAGTTTGAGGTGGGCTCAGTATGTGTTTCTAAAGGTATCTCCGGAAAGGAAAGATACACTTTGGAAAGAAGGAAAGTTAAGTCCAAGGTTTATAGGACCTTTTGAAGTATTAAAACGGGGTGGGAGAAGTAGCGATATGATAGAATTACCTCCGACCCGGAATCTAATACATAACGTGTTTCACGATCAGACATTACGTCCATATAAGCGGATTATAAGCATATAATCGAGTATGAGCCGATTCATATCGAGAAAGACTTATCATATAAAGAGTCGCCGTCACGGATCATTGATAGAAAGGAACAAGTTCTGAGGAACAAGGTAATACCATCAAGAAAATTATTATAGAAGAACCACGATTTCAAGAAGTAACGTGGGAACTAGAAAGAAAAGATGAAGAAAAATTTTCCTCATCTATTTGATTAAAGTAAGACGAGATTCTGGGGACAGAATCTTTATAAGGGGGGAAGAATGTAACGACCGAGAAAGTTGGATCTTATTGTAAAATGATTGTATTAAATTAAATAATAATAAAATCATATTCCATGTGTTATCAAGATGGTTGTCATTGTATAACCAATTCATGTTAGAATATCGTAGTATTTGGGCTACGTGGTTGAATTAAAGTGTTTGAATTTCCAAGACGAAAATAAAAGTTTTCTGAGAAATTTTCCGAAAAACACTATTCATCGATATTTGCTCGGGATATAATTTTGAGATTCTGAGAAATACGCAATGATGGAATAACAAGGTAAGATGGATTATGTAATAAAAATCTAGTTATGGAAAATGTAATAATTCGCTTGTGGACTTAATTTATGAACTTTAAGCAAAGCGAAGTGTTAAAGAATAAGTAATAATGGTATAATACTTGGTATTGTACGAAGTAATGAAAACGAGTATAATACGAAGTATTATACGAGTTTGTATGAAGGATGAAATATCATATATAAATTCTATATGAATTAGAATACGAAAATAATACATCAATAATATGTATTAAGAAATGTTAATGGACTTTGATGATTGGTAAACAATTATATACAAGTCCAAGTGAATTAGAGAGAAAAGGCCCAACTAGTATTAATGAACCAATAAGTGTTTATTAATGCAAAGCCCAAAGGATTTATTAATCCAAGCCCAAGCTAGAATCCATGAGTGGTATGACCCATGGTGCAAACCATATTGATATAGTTGAATGTGGTGACCAAGTAATGTGTGATGACCAAGATAAGTGGTGACCAAGTATGTGTGGTGACCAAGACTTAGGAGTAATGCCCAAGACTTTTAAGTAATGACCAAGTGTAGGATAAAAGTTGTGCCTTGCAAGTAATGAATAGTAAGGAGGAGGTTTAAGGAGGTGGGATGTTTTAAAGACTAAACTACCCTAACCTTAGAAATTCTATAAATAGAAGAATCTTGCAAGCCATTTGTTGGTTGTTCAAATAATCTAGACATCACACAGTGCTTAAGTGTTAGAGAGATTAAGTTGCAAATAAGTCACTTCCATAAGCCAAGAAAAGAAGAAGCTACTTATCAAAGACTTCTAAAGTAAGACTTCTTCTCCAAATATCTTCTATCTCTATCATGATAGGATGATAAGAAAAGTTGGATTAAGCAACATGAATGAGTAAGTAATGAACTTAAGCCACATAAGTTGGCAATAAGTCATTTGAACTTATAAAAGTTATAAACTTATTGTATGATAACCTTGAATGTTAAGTATGAAAATATGATCATGAAATGAGTTATCAAGAGAAGTGAATTAAGCACTTATATGATCATATGTATCATGTATACCTAAGTTAAGTTATATGTTAAGAACATATAAGAAATGATGTTTAAGAAACTTTAAATTGTCATACATCATTAACCATAAAATCTTAAGTAGTTTATAGTTGACAAGATATAAACTCATGGAGAATAAGTCAAAAATCTCACAATGATTATAAGTTGTTGTATTAAGTATGTTAAGATGTTCACATGATGAATGAAGTTCATTTGTAATGTTGAACAAATCATAAGGAGGAAGAATTGCCGGAATTTTCACGATTTGACGATAAACGTCGAATACGTAAAATTCTCGGAATGGAAGTCAAATTTTGTGTTTGATCATGAAACCATTGTTTTACAAAAGAGACAAGTCGTAATTGGCATTTAAGAGTTGCGGACTTGAAAATGACAGGATTTTGACTTAGAACGAAGAAACGAGCGTTGAACGTTCACGAACGTTTATCGTTTACGTTAAAAATGAACCAATAGGTGAATTTTTAGCAAACGAAGTCAAATAGATAAAATTCTTGAATGTTGATGTAGAGTACGTAATTTGTGAACCGTAGGCTTTTGAATGAGCCAATTCGGACTTATAACGAAGAAGTTATGCGTCCGGGAAGTTCACAAAATTTCAAAACTAAAATTGTTTTCTGGTGCATGAGTTGGTAGCCATGGCTAACCAACCCAAAAGAAAAAGACTCGCCTGTCTTGGTGATAATGTAACCGAGTCTCATGCAAGAGTTCGTACAGTGAACCTTAGTTCAATAAGTGGCCAGCAACATTACTTATGAAAAAGATATCAAAATTTTCAGAGTGTGGCAATACAATACGACCCATTAAGTAAGGACTCATGCCATTGGCCAAGTCCAGGGACAATGGTATTAAGAGCTCGTGCACAAATTGCGAGATGTAAGAATAAAAGTAAAAGCAATTGTGCCTGATCTCGAACAAAGATAGTAATGAAATTTTCTAAGTATAAAGAAAAGAAATGGAAGTAAACATAAATTAAGGAAGGTAATGTAACATTGATTAAACTTTGTTAAACCTTAAGGATGATGTATAAAGGTTGAGATAACCTAGTCAAATATAATGCAAGCATAATGATAAACCAGAATGAATATTAAATGAATCTAATACACAATTAGATTGAAATAAAGGGTATGATATAGTCATACACATACTTGATTATATGTGACCTAATGTAAGGCATTATGTGATCATGTATTGTAGAGATTTGAATGACTTGAACATAAAGTTAATTTCTCAGAAGCGTGACGCTTAAAGGCAAGTATTCTAACTCTTGTCTCAGTTCAATCTGAACAAGTTTTTGAGATTCATGTATTCTTTCGTATGAATTAAAGTATGTTGAAGTTGAAGCCAATTCCTTTGGCTAGACTGGATGTATTGATAATCTATTCATGTATTATCAAATGTTGTTATCTTTTGTCAACTACTTGATATGGTTTTCAAAAGAAAACTGAAATGTTAAACAAATGTTTTGTCGGTAAAACGACAGGCACGTGAGGTTGCCAAATGCTTAAACGTGCATACGTTTAATGGATGTAGTGTTGATAAACATAGAGTACAATAGGCTAATCACCTAGAAGTGCTCGTAAGTGATATCGGGCTTATGGACTTGCTTCCGGGTTGTCCTTTTCCAATAAAGAATGAATACTCGAGGTCTTTGACCGAAGTGAATGTTTTACTAAATATGGTTGTTATTGTAAAACATTTTGAAAGAAAAGATTAAGTTATATTTTGAATTATCAATAGTACTTCATAACTATTGTTCAGTTATCGAAGATATACGATTTGTATGTGTCAAGCATGTTGTTATTAAATTGTTATACTTGCTGAGCTAGTTATGCTCACTCTTGCTTGAACCATATGAATGCAGCTAAGACTGAACATCCCGAAGGATCGAAAAAGGATAAGGGAAAAGCTAAGGCAGATTACTACGCTGTTTTGTAATAGTATAGGTCTATTGTTGTAATTTAACTGATATTTTGACAAAGAACCTTGGTAACAGGTATAGAACTTGGGAAATATAAATATTACTTTAAATATATAGAATTTATGTTCGTTCTTTGAGACTTTTCAATTGAATGGATGTATGAATGTTGTACAGTATAGCACCATCTGTCGGGTTGGAAGATACCCGGATTTGGGAGCGCTACAACACTATTCACAGAAAAATTAAATTTTCATTTTTTGTCCAAGATATCTATTATGGATACTAGCTTTGATTGTATCCATGTTTTAATCTTCATTCTTGAATTTTACTTCACTATGGTTATTTATGAAGTATTTTTGAACTTGGATTGTTTAAAGTACGAATTCTTAATAATTGTTCTTTTGTTTCACTGGATTCGTTTTCTTTAAAATATTTTTCATCATCCTTAGTCCTAAATAATGATATAACTGATTATCTTTGGCATGTAGTGCAAAGATGAATGATTTTCTGATGTATATCTTTGGCCCGTAGTGCAAAGATGAACAGGTGTTTAGATGAACATGACCAACTGATGAATATCTTTGGCCTGTAGTAAAAAGATGAATATTTTATTCCAGCTATATATATTGATTGATGTTACAAGGATAAAATATTAATGATGAACTTTTAAATTCATATATAGAAGATAGTAGATTTCATTCTCTACTTAACTCTTCTAATGAATTATTATTTCCGCTGCGAATATTGATTTTAAACTGGTTGTCTATTGTATTCTATTAGATTTTTCCCTATTGAGGACTAACGATAATTTGTTCTATATTATCTTAGTCATAATGTTCTTTACTGGGCTAGTTGAGCTCACCAAAATTTTTTTGTTCCATTTTTCTTCTCAGGAGGCCATAATGTAGCAAGTACTAGTCGGGGTGTGGAATGATGGTTCTAGAAGTTGTTTTAATAGTCCTCACTATTTTGTAAAATAGTGTATCAATAATTGTAATGAGGACTTATTTGAGTGTGGATATTGTCTAGATGATAATATTTGTATTTAAACTCACAGTTTATGTATTGTCGTATTTTGCACGACAATTGTATTTATAAAGTTATAGTTGTTTCTATACTATGTATTTGGTGACTCAGAATGGGTGTTGTATACCTATTTTGGGGGCGTCATAGTAGGTATCAAAGCTTAGGGATATGGTCTCTGGCGGAGATCAGGGAATAGTACTAGGAGGGGAGAGACGAGTAAATCCTTCGCTAGTGTGTCCTACCTAAGCTTATTTGTTGGTCGATCATAATAAGGATATTATGTGGCATGTTAATTTCTTTAAATAACCCTTGTTTTATGGTAGTATTTGAGAATGGCAGCTAAGAATATTAACAGTGGAGTGAATAAGACCGTGGAGACACCTTTAATCACCACCTAGGGGAACGTGCAACAGGAAGGCAATATTCCTCCTATAAACAACACTACCGAACAAATGATGAATGATGGGATGTTTAGAAGCTTTTTGTAGTTCATGCAAAATCGACGAGGAGACTCATGCACAAAATACACGAGTGGAAATGATAGCAATCTGCCACTTGTCATAGCTGCAATGATTTTAAAGTTAGGACCACGAGAATTTGCTGGAAAGCCTTGATCCGATCAAGGCGGAAATGTGGGTTAAACAAATTACCAAGATATTTGATGTCTTGGGATGCACAGAGAAGGCAGAAGGTTCCATTCGCCACCTTTATGTTCCGTGGACGAGGCGCATTTCTTGGTGGGAGTCTCATGAAGCGTACTGACTGTAGAATGTCAAGCATGTCTTGGGAAATGTTTCAAAAACTTTTCAATGACAAGTACTTTCCTGAAAGTATTCGCCATATGAAGGAGGTAGAGTTTATTAGGCTGGAACAAAACAACATGATGGTGTCCCAGTACGAGGCAAAGTTCGCGGAGTTATCCAGGTTTGCACCTCATTTGGTGGAGAATGAGGAACGTATGACGCGGATGTTTCTGAGAGGTTTGAAACCCGACATACGTCAGTATCTCATTTCTCATAAATTTTCTCTATATTCAGATGTTGTCAACAGGGCTCAATTATTAGACCGAGATAACGAGTACGTTCAACCAAAGGACCACAACCAGGGGTGATACCGATGACAGCAGTCATCGGAGCAACGATAACCAGCGGAGAAAAAAAAATACGAACAAAAGCGGTAACCACTCTGGTGGTAATCGTGGCCATGAAAGTAGAAGAAGCGAGTCGGGGGGAGATTTTAAAAAGAGGAGATTTAACAATGACAATGGAAGACGCCGACACCGAAGAATCGGTTCTAAGGGAGGAGAACGACCACCGGTCGTATGCTATAAATGCGAGAAAGAGGGACATATCAGCCCAAACTATCCAAAATAGTTCAAGGTATGCTATAATTGTGGTAAAGAAGGACATGTCACTTGAGATTATATTGTAGCGAACCAAGTCCAGCGGGGATGGTGACTCAAAAGGCTATCCCAGAAAAGTCAAAGTCAACGGTTCCTGGAAGAGTGTTTGTCGTGACTGGTCAAAGTGCGAGGAACCCAAACGAGGTGATCACGGGTAAGCTAATCATAAACTCCTACGAAGTTTATACCTTATTAGATACCGGTTCTACCCATTCTTTTATCTCTCCTACTTGTGCTCAACTTTTAAACTTGACTCCGGAGAAATTAGACCTTGACTTATCTGTTGAGACTCCGTTAGGAGAAACTTTCATTACATCTACTGTTTATAAATCTTGCTTGAATCAAGTTGGAACCATCACATTACCTACCGATCTTATTTCGTTGAAAATACTTGCATTTGATGTGATTTTAGGGATTGATTGGTTAACCACTCATCGTGCTAAAATTGATTGTTTTCGTAAGGTTGTTAGTTTTCATATTCCTAACCAACCTGTTATGCGAATTCAAGAAACCAAGCCTCTTAAGTCAATCACTATCATATCGAGCCATAAAGCTATTCGTTTATTGAAAAACGGATGTCAAGCTTTCTTAGCCCATGTCACGGTCTTGAACAAAAACAAGTCAGATTTGAATATTATTTCTATTGTTAGTGAATTTCCTGACGTATTTCCTGAAGAACTTCCCGGTCTACCTCCAGAACGTGAAGTTGAATTCTTTATTGACCTTGAACCTGATACAAAGCCCATTTCTAAAACCTCATATCGAATGGCTCCTATTGAACTTCAGGAGTTAAAGGTACAACTACAGGAGTTGTTGGACATTGGTTTCATTCGTCCTAGTACATGTCCTTGGGGTGCTCCTGTTTTATTTGTAAAGAAGAAAGACGGGAGTATGCGACTTTGTATTGACTATCGAGAATTGAACCATGTCACCATCAAGAATAGTTATCCGCTACCTCGTATTGATGACCTGTTTGACCAGTTACAAGGAGCGCAATTCTTTTCAATGATCGATCTTCGTTCTGGATATCATCAGCTGAAGATTAGAACTGAAGATATTCCAAAGACTGCCTTCAGAAATCGGTACGGGCATTATGAAATCTTAGTCATGTCTTTCGGATTGACTAATGCTCCTGTGGCTTTCATGGATATGATGAACCGAGTATTCAAGGAATATTTGGATCAGTTCATTATTGTCTTTATTGATGACATCTTCATATATTCCAAAAGTCATGAAGATCATGAGCACCATTTGAAGCTGGCCCTCCAAAGGCTTCATGAAAATAAGCTATATGCCAAGTTGAAGAAATGCGAGTTCTGGCTTGAGGAAGTAGCATTCCTTGGGCATGTAGTGTCAAAACATGGAGTATCTGTTGACCCGGCGAAGATTGAAGCAATACAAAGTTGGAACAACCAAGTCGGTGATCTAAGTACGTAGTTTTTTGGGCTTAGCTGGTTATTATCGGAGATTCATTAAAGGATTTTCTCGAATCACTACTCCGTTAACTCAGCTGACTCAGAAGGATACAAAATTCGTATGGGGAGAGGAATGTGAGAAGAGTTTCCAAGAGAATAAGAGGAGACTCATTTCGACACCTGTTCTGACAATACTGTCTTGTTCGGATGGATTTGTTATCTACAGTGATGCTTCAGGCAAAGGGTTAGGATGTGTTCTCATGCAACATGGGAAAGTCATAGCCTATGCCTCGCAACAACTTAAAGATATGAGAGGAATTATCCTACTCATGATCTAGAGTTGGTAGCAGTCATTTTTGCGCTAAAGATCTGGAGGAACTATTTATATGGGAGAAAGTGGAGATATATTCAGACCATAAAAGTCTCAAATATTTTTTCACCCAAAAAGAACTCAATATGCGGCAACGACGTTGGCTCGAGTTGTTGAAAGACTACGACCATATCATTCAATACCATCCTGGAAAAGCGAACGTGGTAACTGACACATAAGTAGAAGATCTTATGCAGGAACGAGTGCGATGTTGTCAACACAAAGGCCCATTTTGTATGATTTACAAAAGTTGAAGATAGAATTCAAGACTCCGGGGACCCATGCATTGATGTCAAGTATACGCATAGAACCAACTTTAATCGATAAAGTTAAAGTTGCTCAAGCCACAGATCCAGAGCTGATGCGTATGAAGAAAAAAAGTACAAGAATGTGTTATTCTAGAAGCAAGAATCGATGAAGAAGGAATACTTCGAGTCCACTCCAGACTTTGTGTTCTTAACGATTCTGATTTGAAATACAAGATCATGATGGAGGCACACAATACACCGTTTGCAATCCATCCTGGAAGTACCAAAATGTATCGTGATCTTCGACATACATTTTGGTGGAACAATATGATGAGAGAGATCGCAAAGTTTATCTCGAGGTGTTTAACTTGTCAACGTGTAAAGGCGGAGCATCAATTGCTGAAGGGTCCATTGCAACCACTTGAGATTCCGAAATGGAAGTGGGAACACATTACTATTGATTTCGTTACGGGTCTTCCCAAGGTTTCTCAAGGCATAGATGCGATTTGGGTTATTGTTGATAGATTAACCAAGTCTGCCCATTTCTTGCCTATACGGGAGACTTATTCCCTTGAACATCTTGCTAGTATGTACGTAAATGAGATTGTGAGATTGAATGGCATGCCAGTATCCATAGTTTCGGATCGTGACCCAAGATTCACTTCACGATTTTGGGTTAGCTTATAAAAAGCTATGGGCACAGATTTACGATTTAGTTCGGCATACCATCCTCAAACGGACGGACAATCAGAGAGGACTATTCAAACTCTTGAAGATCTATTAACACTTTGTGTCTTAGACTTCAAAGTGAGTTGGGATATGTATTTACCATTGGTGGAATTTTCCTACAACAACAGTTACTAGGAAAGTATAGGTGTGGCTTTATTTGAAGCATTATATGGACGAAAGTGTTTCTCTCCAATATGTTGGGATGAGGTGGGTGAAGCAACATTGTTGGGACCAGAGTTGGTACGTATGACTACGAAAAAGATCCAAATGATTCGATAACGTATACAAACGGCACAAGATCGACAAAAGAGTTATACGGATCTTCATCGAAAGGACGTATAATTTAGTATTGGGGATCATGTATTGTTGCGAGTTGCTCCATTGAAGGGAGTTACAAGATTTGGGAAGAGAGGAAAGCTCAATCCACGATTTATTGGTCCATTTTAGATTCTTGACCGAGTAAGAAATGTGGCCTATAGACTCGCATTATCTCCAAGTATGTCTCGTGTTCATAATGTTTTTCACATATCTGTGCTTCGTAAATATGTGAAAGACCCGAACCACGTTATTGAGTTAGAACCAGACGAGATAGCTGAAGACTTAACGTATGAGGAGGTACTTGTCAAGATCTTAGATAGAAAGGAGCATGTCCTACGCACTAAGGTTATACCACAAGTTAAGGTTTTGTGGAGGAACCATGCTATTGAAGAAATGACCTGGGAGTTGGAAACAGAAATGAAAGCGAGGTATCCTCACCTTTTCGAAACACCAGATACGTACGTCAATTTCGAGGACGAAATTTTATAAGGAGGGGAGGTTGTAAGACCCCAACTTATTATAAATGAAATTGAATCTCCCTATTTATTATTTTGAAATAGTAAGGGTTGAATTGATTAATGTGGTTAGTTATGGGTTAAATGCACAAATATTTCAAATAAGCAAGTGGTTATAAAATATTCATTATTGTCTGGGAATATTCTCTTGGTCGTGGAATATTCTTCTTTGTCGAGGAATATTAAATGCGACAGCAATTGACCTTGTGTGTGGGCCCCATAACGGAAAGCGATTGGATGAAGAAAATGACAAGTATACGTTATTTATAAATAACGGCGTAGTTATTACCGTTAATACTGTTGGAATACCCGGTGGTTAAAACATAGTAATACACGTTGTTGCACAGTTGCACAAGGTATTGCACCAATTATTGATTCTTACATAAGAAGGCTCTAATCAATAATTGTTACAGTAATTACTGTTCAATATTTTATTTTATTGATTCAATAATTGCTACATTGATATTTTATATTATTGTGGTTTCAATAATTGTCACTACACAATATTTTTCATTATCAAATCAATAATACATATTATTTAAATAATATTATTAGATAACATTATTGGCAATGATATAGAAAGTTACATCTAAGGAGAGGTTTGGTCACCTAATTGCGCTTGATAAGGAGAAATCCTATTGGTAAGCCCCCTCTTTCTGACAGGAGCACACATTTTGTCAATGTTGTGATTCATAATATTATTTGTGAATAATTAATTATTAATTTATATGATAAGGAAAATATTCATTTTATTGGATATTGATGGAGATAATTTTTAATGTGACAATTGTTGAAAATTGATATTTTGTCTTTTTTTGATAAAATAATTCAATTAAATATATTATTATATTATAATAATATAATAATTGTGATATTTTTACAATGAATTTGAGATATATGAGTAAATGAGGAGGAAGAGTATTTTTGTTACTAAAAATATTTAAAACATATTTTTCATGTTTGTGGACCCCAGTTCTTGACTTAAATTTGACTATAGCTTGTAAAATCGTCCGTATGTGGATTTCGGCCAATTTCTATTTGGAATTTGGAAAAAAAACTTTCTTCTAAAAAGTTGTAGAGAATTCGATTTCTTATGGAATAGACATAAATTTCGTATTTTTCTGATAAAAGGGTTATTTATTATGAATTATTGAAGTTCCGGAATAATTTATTTTTGAAGTTTTAATTATTTTTTTATGAAAAACATTTTTTTTATGATTGGTGGGCCCCACTTGTTGTTAAGCATGCTGAATTCAGAATTTCAAAGTGGACGTAGGAATTTTAAAAATAATAATAATATTTTATTAAAATTTTTGCTTTGGTGTTCTAAGTATTTTCCTATAAATAGGGTGCTTAGGTTAGAATTGAAAATCACACCAGAAACTAAAGTTTTCTTTCCCTAAAATATCGAGCGTATTTTTGAGTATTTTAGTACTTTGAGTGTTGTTATACGGTGCAAGTTCCTTGAAAGACTATATCTAGTATTCGGTCGAAATCTTTGTCTTTTCGAGGTAAGGGATGTTATTTTTTTATAAATGATATTATTTCTTTTAATATCATTATCTTAGGAATATTAGTAAGATTTTTCTTGTAAAATTCTTGTCTTTTAGTTAATAAAGGGGTTACTATTCACGATACGACACTTATTCACGTATCGCCTCTCTATTCACGTGTCTGGCGGTATTCACGGAAAAATTAAATTTTTGTTTTTTGTCCAAGATATCTATTATGATACTAGCTTTGATTGTATCCATGTTTTGATCTTCATTCTTGAATTTTACTTCACTATGGTTATTTATGAAGTATTTTTGAACTTGGATTGTTTAAAGTACGAATCCTTAATAATTGTTCTTTTGTTTCACTGGATTCGTTTTCTTTAAAATATTTTTCATCATCCTCAGTCCTAAATGATGATATAACTGAATATCTTTGGCATGTAGTACAAAGATGAATGATTTTCTGATGAATATCTTTGGCCCGTAGTTCAAAGATGAACAGGTGTTTAGATGCACATGACCAACTGATGAATATCTTTGGCCTGTAGTGCAAAGATGAATATTTGATTCTATCTATATATATTGATTGATGTTCCAGGGATAAAATATTGATGATGAACTTTTAAATTCATATATAGAAGATAGTAGATTTCATTCTCTACTTAACTCTTCTAATGAATTATTATTTCCGCTGCGAATATTGATTTCAAACTGGTTGTCTATTGTATTCTATAAGATTTTTCCCTGTTGAGGACTAACGATAATTTGTTCTATATTATCTTAGTCATAATGTTCTTTACTGAGCTAGTTGAGCTCACCATTTTTTTTATTTCATTTTTCTTCTCAGGAGGCGAGAATGTAGCAAGTACTAGTCGGGGTGTGGAATGATGGTTCTAGAAGTTGTTTTAGTAGTCCTCACTATTTTGTAAAACAATGTATCAATAATTGTAATGAGGACTTATTTGAGTGTGGATATTGTCTAGATGACAATATTTGTATTTAAACTCACAGTTTATGTGTTGTCGTATTTTGCACGACAATTGTAGTAATAAAGTTATAGTTGTTTCTTTACCATGTATTTGGCGACTCAGAATGGGTGTTGTATACCTATTTTGGGGGCATTACAATCATGCTGGAAGGTGTTTTAAGATGATCTATGATGATCCATCATAGATCTATGGCATCAAAAGGCTTTAAAATGGAGTTTTTGAAAAACTGTCAATAAACATTAAAATGCTTTGACAACCATATGTCATTGGCTCTAGATTCTTCCTTGTTCATGATTTATGTTGTTTGATGTTTTAAATCCATAGTCTGACATGAGGTCTTTTGATCTGGAAGTGGAATCACAGCCATTCCATGTCCAAATTGTTAGTTAGTAACGGTCAAAACCCGTTGATCGAGCATGACCAAGAGTTTCTGGGCAACCCAAAAACTCGTTTCCAGCGTCTTACAAGCTTTTGTAACGCCTTGATCTGTCAAGTATTATATGTTATGATGATGTGTTTGTAACCAGTGTGTATCCTGTTAGATGGACTCTAGATCCATGTGTTTAGACTCTTCTAACAATCAACAGATTGAATGGAGTGAGTGGTTAAAGTAGGCCATTC
Source organism: Panax ginseng (assembly GCA_020205605.1). Taxonomy (NCBI): domain Eukaryota; kingdom Viridiplantae; phylum Streptophyta; class Magnoliopsida; order Apiales; family Araliaceae; genus Panax; species Panax ginseng. The sequence continues at coordinate 26,745,963 of CM035143.1, forward strand.
GTCCATAACTTAGAGTTTTTGGAAAACCGAGAAACCGTAAGAACTAGCTCTCTGACATAGTTTGACTGGGCTAAATATGGAGATTTGGATGTTGTTGAACTGAGATGTTGTTATGTAATTGTTGTTTGACACATGGACTATAGATTTGAATCATGAGAATGACTAGTTAATGACCAGAACACCAAATGAAATGAACTAGAAAGTAGGCACTCGAACAGCTTGGGTTTCTGGGTTACCCAAAAAACCCAGGAGCTGTCTGTCAGAGACTTTGAAAGATCATATCTTGCATGTGAGTGATTGTATGACCTAGTTGTTGGTTGATGATTGTAGTATTGCATACGTACTACACGATCAATGTTCAAACAAGCCCATAACATGATTGGACTGAGAATTAAGACTGGTCAAACGTGACCCCTTGAACACTAACTGTCAGTGTTCTTGAGCCCCAAGAACACCTACAGCGACAAAAAGTGTCGCTATAGCCTATAGCGACGGTTTTGAATATTTTTAATTTCTAATTTTCTTGAAATTGATTAAAAAATAGAAAATAAATTCTAAAAATTACAAAAATAGTTTAAAAAATTATTTTAAATTATGAAAAAATAACTTTTGAGAAGTTGAGATATTTTTCATTAAAATTAATAATTATTTGAATATTAATGATATTTAATTTATTTAATTAGTGTATTAAATAAATTAGAGAAAATTATTTTAATATTATAAAAAACATTTTAAATAAGAATAAAGTGTTTAAAAATATTTTGAGTTATAAAATGTAACTTTTAATATTTTTGGATTAATAAATTAATATTAATGATATTTGATTTATTTAATTATTATATTAAATAAATGAGTTAAAATGGTTTTATTGATTTAAAAATCATTTAAAAATGAGAAAAGTGATTTAAAAATATTTGAAGTTATAATTAATGACTTTTAATATTTTGATGATAAATTCATTTATATTTAAATATTAATGGTGATGATTTAAAAATGATTTTAATTATTTTAAAAATCATTTAAAGAGAATATTGATGAAATTAAAAATATTTTAAGTTATTATTAATAACTTTAATATTTTGACAAGTATGTCATTAATATTTTAATATTACTAAATATTAATGATGATGAGATTATTTGATATTTAAATCATTTGAAAAATGATTTCGGTGTTTGAAAAATTATTATAAATTATAATAATTGTTAGAAAATTATTAAAAGCTTCCAAAAAATATTATGAACGATATTTGACTTATCTAAAATAATATTGAAACTTTGAGACCGAGTTTAGTTGACAATACAAGTATTAATTGTCGGATGGGGTGACCAATACACAGAGAATAGACTAAAGTCCAACTAGACTGAATTAGTTAGACTTGATAAGTGTTTATATAGGTTATAAACACTGATGTGGTTATGTGGTAATGTGTCTAGGAGAATGATTGACTGTAAATTACAGTGATACATATTGTGAATTATTGTGTTAATTGTACAACCGATATTGTGATTATAGCTCTTGTGAACGCAGATAAGTATAGGAAACTGTTAAATCCACAACATAAAATATTATTTCCACAATAAAAGTGTCGATATAGATCCTATAGCGACGGTTCTCACCGTCACTATACATCTATAGCGACACTTTTGTTGTGGAAATAACAAAAAGTGTTGTAGATTTAACAATTCCCTAAGTATATTGAGTAGAAGTAAACAATGCGGAAGGCAAGTTTCCTAACTCAACCTTGAGTTATATCTGTTTAAATACTATGGTGGTTAAGTATTGTTGATTAGACCACGTCCAAGAATTTATTGTTGATTATTCGCAGTTAGTGCATGTTTATTAATTTAAATTGAATTAGTGATTCTGAGAATATACTTGGAGAATAATTGTTATTGGATAATTACATCCGTAGAAGCTATTATTAATAGTACTGATAATTCATGTCTATTGTTAAATCGTGTTGAGAAATGTCTTAGCTAATTTTTCTCGCTAGACGAACATTTATTAGAACTTGATAGGTTCGAGAAGAGAAGAAAAGAGAATTCAATTATTATTGATATATCGATGCCAATTGTTTCGGCTAGATCGAAAAAGATAACTTGATAGGTTTGAGAAGAGAACAGAAGAGAAGTGATTAGATATTAAAAGCATTGTATTTCGTTGTTTAATCAAATTCTTATTTAGAGACTAAGAAGAACAACCTTTTATATAAAGGGAACATATTTGGTTGTATATTCGGCTTTTGCGTGTGTTTGAATATTATGCATAATATAGGGTATAATGAAGTTGATCACTTTATATACTTGCAAAGGGGTATGATTTAATCTTTATGGTTATCTGATACACCTAGGTATACCAAAATAAATCTTTGATAGTTACTCGAGAAGAGAAGTTCTAGATCCTTTGTGATCACTCAGCATAAACTCTGGAAAATATTTCCATCCTGTTATTTGGGTATATCAGAGTAAATTTTTGATAGTTACTCGAGAAGAGAATTTCAAGATCTTGTAAGATCATTTATCATAAACTCTGTAGAGTATTTCTAAATTGTTATTCAATAGAATATTGTAAAAACTTTGAAAGTATTGTATCCTTTTGTTAATGTGTTGCATAGGTTGCGAGAAGATTGGTTAGAGAAGAAAATTGTTCAGATATTTCAAAGTTCCCTGAACTTTGGAGTTATTCTATCGAGTTAGATAGTTTATTGTTCTGATTCTTATACATTCATTGTATATCTTAACTCGCTGGGCAAATTTGTTGCTCACCCTTGCTAAATAAAACATTTTAGCTAGGGATGAAGTGACTGGAGGTGCTGTGAAGAACAAAGGCAAAGGTGTTATGTTGTAATAACTATGGATAACATTATTATTATGTTGTATTTGTAAACCCTTTGGTATATCTAAAGGGTACGTTTGTAATATAAAGGTTAGATAACATGGGATGAATTTATTAACTATATCAGTTAATGTGGTGTAAATTTCTATTCATAATTAAATGGGTAGTTACATGTTATTTATATTATGGATCGTGAGCACCAAACTCGGGAGTCAGGTAACCCGGATTTGGGGGCGTCACATGTTGATATCAAAGCTGTAGGTTATAAACCTTAAGTGGGGTGGGGAAAACCCTGGGATTATAACCATAAACGAGAGATAGAAAATACTGATTTAGAGTACTAAGTGAGGGATTGCCAAAGTGCATCAATAGTGAGATATGTGGACACATAGTGTGAGAAGTTTGTACCGGTGAAGTACTAATCAAGTTATTTAAACTTATTGTAGGAGGTCAGGAAAAGATGAAATAAGTACGGAGATGCTAGCGGCTGTTGCACCAGTGCCAATTGCCGAGGTGCTAGCTCAAAGCGAATAAGTTGAAGAAGTAAGAAAAGATGAACCCATGGTGAATCTTGGGAGTGATCATGATGATTATCCCGAGATGTATTTGAGTGGAGATAAGGAGGCAGAGTCCGAGGAATTTAAGTTGGAGAAAGAAAATAAGACTAAGGTTGGAGACCAAGATCAGGTATCTGTAGAAGTACAAGAACTCCGGAGTAAAGTGTTTCTCTTGGAGGAGTTATGGAAGACGAAGCAAGCGTTACGCGAGATGACCTAAGAAAGGAATGAGTTGAAGGCGCAGGTGGAAAGAATGATGGCTGAAGGTGGTGGATCATCTGATGGAACAGTCAAGAGGCAGAAGAAGAGTAAGAATAAGAGAAAGAGGGACACCGACAATGATAATTCTAAAAATTCAAACCCGAAGAAGAAGCAAGTATGTGGCAAGTGTGGAAAGACTCACTTGGGAGAGTGCATGATGGGGAAGAACGTGTATTTCAACTGTAAGCAAGAAGGATATATTTCCCTACATTGTCCTAAGACGAATATAAGGAAGTGTTTTTCATGCAGGAACGGTTCACGGATTTAGCAAGTGTCCCAGTAAGAAGAAGACCAGAGAAGGGAGTGGACGGTAGATAGCTTATGTATAATCATTAATATCTTTTGGTAGTAGGTTATTATATTAAAGGTTGTAATATCGAGAATGACGTGTAAGCATATGTAAATATATATATGTTTGTATGAATGAAATCTTTATTTTTTATATTAATATAAGATTATGCTTAATTTGTGTGTTCTTAAAACTCATACTTATGGTAATCTCATGACTCATAATTATATAAAATGTTTCTGAACCCCTCAGCGAATGGACGCCAAAGGTCTGACTAGGATAAGTTCATACACTCATATAATTGTGGCAAGTTCCTGAACTCAGAAGTGTGGTAAGTTTGACGAACTGGGAATAGCTATGTGTGAATGGTGAATTGCAACTTTTTTAGTAAAGTTGGAGAATTACAATTTTTTGTGTAAAGTTGTGTTGTTAATCCTAATATTTGATTAAAAAAGGAGAGATAGTTGTATATGTTGAGTACTAAATGTACTATGTGCTATTTGAATAAATAAACGATTATATGAGAACTTTGTGTTAAATTCTTATTGTGTGATTAATAAGAATTTGGGTAGAGAAAGAGAATTAATGTAAGATTTTTATTTAAATCAGATAATGACGCCAAGACGACAGAATCGAAATCAAAGAGATGAGCATTCAGTTAATAATGAAGGAGATCAAGCAGACCCGATGCAAAACTTTGCAAATATGATAGCCCAAGCTATGGGAAATAGAGCTCCAGCAGCAGAAGCAAGAGAACAGCCAGCATATAGATTGGCTAACTTTAAAGATTTTAAAGCGTTGGACCGCCATAATTCAAGAGAACTACGGATCCCATTGAAGCCCACACTTGGGTGAAAGAAATGGAGAAAGTATTTATTATTGCGAGAGTGGCAGAAGAGAAAAAGAAATCTTTTGCAACTTATTTGATGAAGGGAGAAGCCAATTACCGGTGGGAGACTAATCATGCGAGAACTGACACAATTGTGGTGACTTGGACAAGATTCAAGGAGTTATTCTTTGAGAACTATTCTTTGCCGAGTATGCAAGCTCGGTTGGAAGTTAAGTTTCTAGAACTGAAGCAGGAGAATATGTCAATTTCTGAATACGCCGCTAAATTAAACGAGTTAGCAAGATTTGCACCTCATCAGGTGGATACGGAGCTACAGAAGGAGAGAAGATTTGAGAATGGATTGAAGCTAGGTATATACAACAAAGTAGATGTATTGCTAATCAATACGTTTGTGGCTTTGTTGGAGAAAGCTATAATTGTTGAAGGGGGAAGCGAAGCTGCATCCCGATATAGTCAGGAGAAGAAAAAGAAGACAAATGATGGAGGAAGCAGTGGTGGTAGTAATCCAAATAAGAGAAAGTGGAGCGAAAATACCCAGTCGGGTAATAAGATAGAAGAAAATAGTAAAGGGAGGGAGCCATGTGTGACTTGTGGAAAGAATCATTCAAGAGTATGTCTGAAGAAAAAGGGAGTTTGCTATAATTGTGGTCAAGAGGGACACATGTCACCCAATTGTCACAATCCGAAGAAGATACAAGGTTGTTTTGCGTGTAGATCGACTGATCATCTGGTTTAGAATTGTTCGAAGAGAAATATGGAGAAGGAAAGTACCAACAAGGAACCCGGTAGTGAAACCTTGGCGATGCGAGGACCTGCACAGCAAGGAAGACCAACGACCCGTACGTTCAATATGACGGCGCAAGATGCAGTGGCTGCCCAAGAAGTGGCGATAGGTAATGATTTCGTTTAGAAATTAAATTACGCGAGAAATATTAGATAGATATTTGATGTGAATTATTTTCTTTTATAGATTCAAATCACAGGTTAGAATTTTGAGACACAAATGAATATTGTGTTTATAAGACTGAATTAATGATACAACTTTAAAAGATTGTAGGGAGTAAGGAAGTAGTGATTCCGAGGACGAAATCCTTATAAGGAGGGGAGAATGTGATAACCCAGGATTTCGAATAATTTGAATTTCACGAATAATTTTTTTTTAAATTATTTATTTAATATTGATACTGATTATCAATATTGAGCTGAGAATTTGTGATTCGAGTTTAGAGAAGGAGTTAATTTGTGTATTAACTGAGAAAATAAGAGTAGAGTTGTGCTTAATTGAGAATAGAAACCCTAACCCTAGGTCCGGATAAGGATTTGATAAAAATACAGTTATTATAACTGTATCGTTGAGTATGTGTTAGTACTGTGTAGAAATTTTGATCAGTTATTGATCGGGTAGGGTGCATTAGTAAACCCCAATGAGGGATTAGAAACCCTAATCTCAGGTTTAGAAACCCTAACATATAGTTAGGAACTATAATAACCCTATATTTTCTATACAATTAAATTAGAAATTTTTGCAGATTTTTTTTTATATATGTAATTATGGTGGTGTTGTTAAATCCTAATTACTGTGGGAAACCCTAATCTGAAACAGGGTGGTGAGTTCAAGTCTAATATATAACTGTGTTATGTGACCTATGGTAAACCCTAATTAACCTTATACTGGTTAAATTCTTGAAACCCTAATTATTATGTATAAACCCTAATTTCTAAGTTAGTATGGATAGTATAATTATTATATTATAACCCTAATGTCCATGTATGATTAAAACCTAATTATAAATTTAGTACCCTAATTATAATTATTTTGAACCCTAACTTGGGTAACATAGATTAATAACTATTGGGCTAGGTTTACTAATGGCCCAAAAAATTGGAAGAAAGCCCAAAGAGATAAATTCAAGCCCAACTCTTAGCCCACTTTTAGCCAAGGGTATTTTAGACCCTTAATTTGCCTAGATTATGCATTAAATTAATAGCTAAATAAAGAATTAGAGTAAATAATTAGGGTTGGTCGATTTTACCTTTTAAGGTAACAAAAAGTGTTAATCAAGTTTCCTTTCATAGTAAATAGCTTTACTTTATTTATTTTATTGCAAAAGTACTTTGTTGTCAACTTCCTATTGGTGGAAAATCTTCTAGCCATGCTTAAAAATCAAGATAAGGAAAATTATACATTGGACATCATGTGTGTGGAGAGTAATAACTTAAACCTTCATGCAATTCCACTTATATAAATAGATTAAGAGAGAAGAAATGGGAGTTGCTAGCTCAATTTATTCAACACTCAACCTAAGCTTTCTTTGCCTCAAACCCACGAAATTCTCTAGCTTATTAGTCCCTAAGTCAAGCCCCACCATAACCATAAACAAATCAGAAGCAACAAAAAATCGGAAATCAAAGCTTAGAAGGTATAAACCCTACCTCAAAAATTCTGTCCAAATCTGTTGTTTGATCTTGTGTTTAAATGTTAGATTATGTTGGTTTTGGTATCTAGTGATAATCTGGGTTGCTAGATGTTAGATCCATAACATCTAGAAGCTCAGAATTGAAGATCTACAAAATCTGGAAATTTTGTTCTTAAGGTCTGACAACAAATGCCAGGGCCTATAGCTCCTAGATCGTGTTTGATTTATGTTGTCTAAATGTTGTTATCGGTAGCCTGCAATTCTGTCTTTAAGCTACAAAAGGAATCAGAGTCATTGCATGTGTAGATTTGGAGATATTCGTGGTCAAACCACGTTGACCGACTTTGACCGGGTACTTTTTGGGCAAGCCCAGAAAGGGAAATCAGTGTCTGACAAGAAGTTTGAGCCTTTAGATCTGTTAGTCTGTTTGTTGTGTGATGTCTTTATTGCTTGTAGATTGTAGTATTGTAGTTTAACTTCAATATTATGCCTTAAAATCTCCTTAATACCAAATGAATCGAAAACAGTAGCCGGTCAAAGTAGGCAAGTCGGCCATGACTAAACTTTCTGGAAATTTTCCAGAAAAATATGTAGCTTATTTCGATGCGGGGTTGACCGAGATTTTTACTGGCTAGATTTGTTGTTATTCTTCGTTATATTATGTAATAGAGTTGTAGTCTTGCATGTTGTCTACAATCTTGAACTTATAAATCACCAATCTATCAAAAGGATTTCTAGTTATAGAAGCTCAAAGTGAGCTGGTCGAGCTGTTCTTCACCTTAAAGATGAAGAACAGGTCTGACAGCTTCTTTGGGAGCTCAGATCTTGTTTGTTTGATGCTTGATGGCCATATTTGATGTTAGGTATTGTAGACATGCACTAGTACTACAAGATCCAATTCCTAGTTTGTCCAGAAATAACACACACAGAGATTAACACTCGGTCAAACATGCATGCTAGCTCACTGACTCGCATTTTTCTGGGTTGGTGAAGAACACCTATAGCGACAGTTACGTCGCTATAGGCACCTTAGGCGACAGTTTAATTTCTAAATTGATTATTTCTATTTAATAATTACAGAAAATTAGATTTAATTATTAAAAATACAAAATAAATTATAAAAATTATTTTAATGTTCGAAAAATATATTTTAATTATTTTGAATATATTTCAGAAATATTTTATATTTTTGGAATATTAAATGTATTTAATTTATTTAATTATAATATTAAATAAATTATTTAAAAATGATTTAAATACATGAAAAATCATTAAAAATTATATTATGATGTAAGAAAATATTTTGAGTTATTTTTAATAACTTTTGATATTATGTGATAATTTTCATTAATAAAATAATATTAATGATAATTAAGTTATTTAGTAGATGAATTTAATAAAATGAATTAAAAATCATTTTAATATTTTAAAAATCATTTTAAAGTGTTTAAAATATTTTAAGTTATAAAATATAACTTTTAATATTTAAAGGATAATTTCATTAATAATTTAATATTAATGATAATAAGTTAGTATTAATGATATTAAATTTATTTAATAATTATAGTAAATAAATAGTTTAAAATGGTTTTATTAAATTAAAATCATTTAAAAAAGGGATATAAGTGAATTAAAAATATTTTAAGTTATAATTAATGACTTTTAATATTTGGATGAATGGTTCATTAATATTTGAATATTAATGGTAATTATTTAAAAAAATGATTTAAAATGCCTTAAAAATCATTTAAGGGTAATATTAATACTTTAAAAAAAATATTTTGAGTTATTGTAAATAACTTTGATGTTTTAGTAATGATTTCATTAATGGTTTAATGAATTTAATATTAATGATAATAGAGCTGTTTGATATTTAATGATGATTCCGGTATTTGAAATTCATCTTAATGTATAATAAATGTTTAAAATTTTTTATCAAGTCATATGATTGACGTTTACAGATATTGAGTAATAGAATAGAGTCTTAAACTCGTTAATTTCCTCGATAGATTTTGTCGGTTTGCAAACGTATAGTTCGTAAATTGTTCTAGACTTAGATATTTCGACCAGCATTCTTTGTTTTTTTTGCGATGTAATGATCTACTTTGTGTATGTGTGTAACAACGTGAGTAGGTTATGTCTTGTTGTGAAATGCGATACTATGTTATATAGTATATTTTTCTAATCGAACGAATGATCTGATTAATGATAGGTGATTACATAAAAGATAAAACTAAGTTTCGTATTGTAAGCAACTGCATCAGGCAAGTATCCTACCTTTGCATTTCCTTTATGCAATGGACATGAGTAAGAATGATTCAGAATTATATTATTACTGTACAGATTGTTAAACCTATATTATATACGCCCATTGATTATCAACATGCTAGTATATGGTAATTCAGATATTTATTCTGTTCATTAATTTCTATAAATGATTATACAAGTGTCCCCACTTGGATAATCATTTTATTTAAACACATGTTGATACACCTTTGATATATACATATATGTTGAATTATAGATTATTGTTGGATAAGATAAAACCTTTTGTTTGGAACCCTGACAAGTATGAACATCCCGAACATGGGAAAATTTTTATGCGCTACGGCGGACAAAGGATGAACGATGATATCGTTTTAGAAATGTAGTATTGATCAATATAGGGTACAACGGGCTGATCACCCTCCGTTCAGAAGTTATTACGATTTCTGATGATGAAGTTCGCTTTTAACCTTTTGAAAATGAAATCAATGTTCACGTGATGTCCCCTAAAACTTATTTATAGTCGATACGTAGTTTCAAAGATTTGAAAGAGAATTGTTATTATTATTGGTTCAGAATTTTCTTCGCAACTATTGATCCGTTGTAGAAGGGTAGTATAAAGAAAGTATTTAAATTCTTTTCAAACTTATATATATAATTTCTATTACTTGTTTGGGCACTCAAATGCTCATCCTTGCTCAATTTAAATATTTCAAATAAGTGTGAACACTCAAGGCTCTCGCTAGAAACAAGGGAAAAGGAAAGGTTCAATGAATGATGACAATGTTATCTCAGGTGATAGTTTAATATTATTAAGACAATGTTATATATTTATGATCATGTGTTGTAAGGAATGACTTAAGGTTACGTACTTGGGAGTTAAACTTTGATATTATGTAAGTTAAGTTTAAATATTTATATTATTGGAATTATTATTAGTATTATTCCGGTTATAGAGATGGTATCGTGAAGCACTGAATTCGGGTTTCAAGTACCCGGATTTGGGGGCGTCATAGGAACCCTAAACGAAAGTCGGGAAACCCTAATTTTAAATTCGAGAACCCTAAACCCTAATTGAGATTACCAAACTCTAATGGTGAGAATTAAGAGAAGTAATGTTAAATGTCTAGAATACCCTTAAATTTGTAAGGGAAATTACAAAAATACTCTTGTAGGGGCGAAAAGACTAAAATGCCATTTACTTCAACTTTAAGTAAAGAGATATGGAAAATCTAGTGAGTCATCACTTAAGGCTTATCCCATGTGCTGCAAATCCATACCAAATCTGATCCATATGTGCCACCTAGCAAGGGTAGAAACATTGAATCAAAGATATATGTGTTGGAAGAGAGGGAAAGTTCACAAAAGTTGCCCATTTGCTCTCTAACTCTCAATAAACCTTTTCTCTCTCCTTAGCCACGAAAATCTTAAGTGTGTCAGTCCCAATAACATCCCTTAGATCATCAAGATCAGTGGAGAAGAGCTTAGATCAAAGATTGGACTAGAAAGGTATAAACCCTAACTCACTTTTAAATCTTGAGTGCTAAGAAAAAATTCATGTTTATGTGTTTAGAATCATGCTAGAAGGTGTTTTAAGATGATCTATGATGATCCATCATAGATCCATGGCATCAAAAGGCTTTAAAATGGGGTTTTTGAAAAACTGTCCATAAACATTAAAATGCTTTGGCAACCATATGTCAGTGGCTCTACATTCTTCCTTGTTCATGATTTATGTTGTTTGATGTTTTAAATCCATAGTCTGACATAAGGTCTTTTGATCTGGAAGTGGAATCACAACCATTCCATGTCCAAATTATAAGTTATTAACGGTGAAAACCCGTTGACCGAGCATGACCAAAAGTTTATGGGCAACCCAAAAACTCGTTTCCAGCGTCTAACAAGCTTTTATAACGCCTTGATCTGTCAAGTATTATGTGTTATGATGATGTGTGTGTAACCAATGTGTAGCCTGCTAGATGGACTTTAGATCCATGTCTTTTGACTCTTTTAACAATCAACAGATTGAATGGAGTGAGTGGTCAAAGTAGTCCATTCAGCCATGACTTAGAGTTTATGGAAAACTTAGAAACCGTAAGAACTAGCTCTCTGACATAGTTTGACGGGGCTAAATATGGAGATTTGGATGTTGTTGAACTGAGATGTTGTTATGTAAATGTTCTTTGACACATGGACTATAGATTTGAATAATGAGAATGACCAAATAATGACCAAAACACCAAATGAAATGAACTAAAAAATAGGTAGTCAAACTGCCTAAGTTTTTGGGTTACCCAGAAAACCTAAGAGTTGTTTGACAACGACTTTGAAGGATCATATCTTGCATGTGAGTGATTGTATGACCTAGTTGTTAGTTGATGATTGTAGTATTGCATATGTACTACATGATCAATGTTCAAACAAGCCCAGAACATGATTGGACTGAGAATTAAGGCTGGTCAAACGTGACCCCTTGAACACTGACTGTCAGTGTTCTTGAGCCCCAAGAACACCTACAGTGACATAAAGTGTCGCTATAGCCTATAGCGATGGTTTCAAATATTTTTAATTTCTGATTTCCGGAAATTGATTAAAAAATATAAAATAAATTCTAAAAATGACAAAAATTGTTTCAAAAATTATTTTAAATTATGAAAAATTAACTTTTGATAAGTTGAGATATTTTTCATTAATTTTTATAATTATTTGAATAGTATTGATATTTAATTTATTTAATTAGTGTATTATATAAATTAGAGAAAATGATTTTAATATTATAAAAATTATTTTAAATAAGAATAAAGTGTTTAAAAATATTTTGAGTTATAAAATGTAACTTTTAATATTTTAGATTAATAAATTAATATTAATGATATTTGATTTATTTAATTAGTATATTAAATAAATGAGTTAAAATGGTTTTATTGATTTAAAAATCATTTAAAAATGAGAAAAGTGATTTATATTTGAAGTTATAAATAATGACTTTTAATATTTTGATGATAAATTCATTTATATTTAAATATTAATAGTGATGATTTAAAAATAATTTTAATTATTTTAAAAATCATTTAAAGAGAATATTGTGAAATAAAAAATATTTTAAGTTATTATTAATAACTTAATATTTTGACAAGTATGTCATTAATATTTTAATATTATTAAATATTAATGATGATGAGATTATTTGATATTTAAATCATTTGAAAAATGATTTCGATGTTTGACAAATTATTATAAATTATAACAATTGTTAGAAAATTATTAAAAACTTCTGAAAAATATTATGAACGATATTTGACTTATCTAAAATAATATTGAAGCTCTGAGACCGAGTTTAGTTGACAATACAAGTGTTAATTGTCGGATAGGATGACCAGTACACCGAGAATAGACTGAAGTCCAACCAGACTGAATTAGTTAGACTTGATGAGTGTTTATATAGGTTATAAACACTGATGTGGTTATGTGGTAATGTGTCTAGGAGAATTATTGTGCTAATTGTAAGACCGATATTGTGATTATAGGTCTTGTGAACGCAAATAAGTATATTGAGTAGCAGTAATCAACGCAGAAGGCAAGTTTCCTAACTCAACCTTGAGTTATATCTATTTAAATACTATGGTGGTTAATTATTGTTGATTATACCACGTCAAATAATTTATTGTTGATTATTCGCAGTTAGTGCATGTTTATTTATTCAAATTGAATTAATGATTCTGAGAATATACTTAGAGAATAATTGTTATTGGATACTTACATCCATAGAAGCTATTATTAATAGTACAGATAATTCATGTCTATTGTTGAATCATGTTGAGAAATGTCTTGGCTAATTATTCTGCCTAGACGAATATTTGTTAGAACTTGATAGGTTCGAGAAGAGAAGAGAAGAGAATTCAATTATTATTAATAGATCGATGCCAATTATTTTGGCTAGATCGAAAAAGAAAACTTGATAGGTTTGAGAAGAGAAGTGAAGTGATTAGATATTGAAATCATTGTATTTCGTTGTTAAATCAAATTCTGATTTAAAGACTGGGAAGAACAACCTTTTATATAAAAGGAACATATTTGGAAGCCCATGCTAAAGCACAACAAGTCTTCTCAATCAAAGTGTACTTGTGTTCACTACTACTGAATCTTTTGCTAAGGTAGTAGATAGCTCGTTCTTAGCCTCTTATGTCTTTCTATCCCAGCATGCAGCCCATGGGATTGTCACGTATGGACAGGTACATGAACAGGGGAACATCATCCCTGCGTGGTACCAAAACATGAGCTTTGACTAGCTGCTCTTTGATTGTAAGGAAGGCCTTCTGGCACTCATCATTCCATTTCATGGACGAGTTCTTCCTTAACAAGTTGAAGATAGGTTCACAGGTTGTTGTGAGTTGAGAAATGAACCTGCTAATGAAGTTGATTCTTTCCAAAAATCGTCGTATTTCCTTCTATGTCTGAGGAATGGGCATTTTCGTAATGACCTGGATTTTGGTGGGATCCAACTCAATCCCCTTATGGCTGACTAAGAATCCTAGCAACTTGCCTGATTTAACGCCGAAGGCACACTTGGCTTGATTAAACTTCAAGTTGTACTTACACAACCTGTTGAAGAGCTTTCTGAGATGGTCTAGGTGGTCTTCCTCTTTCTGAGATTTGATGATGATGTCAACCACATAGATCTCTATCTCTTTATGCATTAAATCATGGAAAAGAGCCATCATGGCTCGCTGGTAGGTAGCTCCGGCATTGATGAGGCCGAACGACAACCGTCTACAGAAAAAGGTTCCCCAAGGAGTGATGAAGGCAGTTTTCTCACGATCCTCTTCAGCAACCATGATTTGATTATACCTCGTAAAGTAATCAGCGAAGGAGTACATATCGTATTGAGCAGTACTGTCAATGAGAATATGGATAAATGGCACGAGAAAGCTATCTTTAAGGCAAGCTTTATTCAAATCCTGGTAATCTATGCAAACTCGCACCTTTTTCTCATGGTTTAGGTACAAGGACTATGTTGGATAGTCACTCAGGGTATGTGGACACCATAATGATGCCTGCTTGAAATTATTTCACAATTTCTTCTTTAACCTTTAAACTCCACTCATGTTTTAATGGCCTGAGCTTCTACCTGACTGGCTTGAATCCCTCTTTGATAGGAGGCGATGAATGACAATGTCAGTGGACAAACCCACCATGTCTTCATGAGACCATGCAAACACATCCTGGAATTGGATTAATAGTGTAACCATGTCATTCCTTTAGTTTGGAGTGAGGTCTATACCAATCTGGATTAGTTTAGGGCTTTCTAAGGCTCTAAGATTGAACGAAGTGGTTTGATCAAGGTTGGGTTTGGGTTTGTCTTCGACCCATTCTTTGATCTCCCGAGGTATCTCAATGTCCTCTTGTATTTCCATCAAGGTTGAGTCCTACTTTTCATGAAAGTTACAATCCTTGTGGAGAAAAGGCACCTTATCAGCAAATATAGGCACATCTGAATTCGGAGTCCTAAAACAAGATATGATTTCACTTAATATATATGAAACTGCTCAATCATACAAAGTGTTAGCATGTACTGACAAAAACAACTACTAATAATGTACATAAAAGTAACCAATGAAAGGAGTGATGCTCCAATTGTCAAGGTTGAAGTCCTGATAGTCTACAGTGATGGAGGGGCTATCATCGTCCTCCTTTTTCTGAATGATGGCCATTACGTCTGGGAAATCATCGTCTGAGGTGTATCTAGTTGTATGTTCATCATGGTCAATGATGCGTGTGTTTGCAATCATTCTGACGATGTCTTGTTTACGTCTCCGTTCCTCTTCTTCCATTTTGGGATTTGGAACTAAGACTTCTTTCTCCTTTACCGGTATCAGTTTAGGAAATAACATAGCCATTACATGGGCAGGCACCTTTACCGGAGACCGTACAGGCTCAGGAACTGTAGGTGGAGATAATCACCGTGTGGCTGAAGCTGAAGGAATCTGTTTGTGCTTATAAGGATTCTTGCGACTGGAACTAGCAGTATAGCCTAGTCCGGTTATCCCTGTTTGACTGGGACATTGAATGGGGTGCTTGATGTCCTGATTGTCTTTGCCCAGCCCTTGTCTAGGTTGATAACACCAATGACATCATTTCTTGAGTGGCCATTATTACTTCGATAGAAATCTGGGGTATGAGAGGTGGCATTCCAACAAGATGGTAGTGAGTGTTGCTCACCTCCAGGGCATGAAAACTGACCGGCTCAACTTCTAAATTGAAGCTGATGAGTGGTATGACACCTTAGGCAGGACATTTCGGCTCAGTGTCGGCAGTGACTAGGCTATTTTTGATAATGTATTTAAGTTGCTGATGAAGGGTGGAGGGGACTGCCCTGACCATATAAATCCATGGTCTTCCCAAGATCAGGTTGTATCCCTTATCTATTTTGAGCACATGGAATGATATGCATAATGTATGTTGAACAATCTCCACTGGCAGTTCAATATCTCCGACAGAGTTTCGTCGGGATCCATCGAAAGCTTTAATAACCGTATGGCTGCTTCGGATCCGGTTGAGATTGATGTTCATCTTCACCAGAGTAACATAAAGACAGATATTCAGAGATGAACCTCCATCTATCAAGACTTCTCCCACCATATATCTAGAGGATAAAACCGCAATGTGCAACGACTTGCAATGACCAGTCCCTTCGGGAGGTATATCGTCATTAGTATGGTATGAAGAATAGTACGACGTATACTATGATTATTATATGAGTATTAGACGAAGAGAATATATGAGTTATACGCGTAGAATATGAGACATATTAATGGAGTATGAGTTAAGGGTTTGGTATAATTTAATTGGACTTAAACGAATAGAAAGCCCAATGAATAGAGTGTTCAAGCCCAAGTTAAGGCCCAACATTAAGTTATGACAAGCTTAATTCAAAAAGATAACCGCGGGTCGAACCGGTGGGTCATGGGTTGGGCAAAACCCATGGGGCAACCCATGGGATGATCCAAGGGGGAAGTGGGCTAGCCACTTGGTGGCCAAGCAAGGTAAGCAACTTGCTCACCAAGTACTTTACTTGGTAACAAAGTTGATAAAGGAGGTGGAATAGTAAGGAGGTGGGGGAATTGGACCATTTTGCCCTCATGTTGTTTACTTATAAATACAAAGCTTGGGTTGTGCTTTTGTTTTTTGAAAATCTTGTTCAACCTATATTGAGAGAGAGAAAAGCTAGAAACGCTTAATCATTCTACTTTCAAGCAAACCAATAGACGTTTGTCAAGAACGTTAATTTCTTCAAAGGTAAATTCTCATAAACCGCAATCTTCATCTTTTTCGATTTCTTTCTTGTAGAAGAATCGTAGATTGGTGGAGCATGTTTATTGAGGATGCCTATTAATGACTAAATCATTAATAGGTTATGACCAAATAGAAATCGTAAGTGTTTACGTAAATTAAAAACCATAGAAAGTCTTGAACGTGAACTTAGTTTTGGATGACTGTTTTGAAAACCATTATAGCTAAGGAATGTGCCAATTGTTTGGTTAGGATGATTATGATGAATCAATGGAGTTTTCCATTTGATTGGACTTATAGAACACGAGTAACGAAGTTATGTCAAATTTTGCGAAAGTAGACGTTAAACGTTGAAAACGTAAAAAGCCCAGATTAAAGGTCAAAAGTTACTGTATGACTTGAAAACACTAGTTTCCGATGTCAACACGTGAGATAAGGTAATTAAGAGTCGTTGGCGAAAGAATCGTCGCATTCTGACTTATAACAAAGAAAACGAGTATTGAATGGTCGAAAACGTTAAACGAATACTTAAAAATGAACTCAAAGGTGAATTCCGAGTTAACGGATTCGAAAATGTGAAATTCTTATATGAACACGTAAATGATGTGATTTGTGACTTGTAGGCTTTCGAATTGGTCAATTCGGATGTAAAACAAATAAATTATGAAGCCGGGAGTTTCGTTAGAAAAGTGGACTATTTTGGCCAACTGGTTCACAGACTCTTCAAAACACAGTAAAAAAAAACAAGTATAAAGTGTCGAGTCAGCAAGCGGTTAGACTCGGTACCGAAAGTACCGCTAACTAACTCACCGCAAAGACCACTAGAATAATAAGAAGGATGTCGCATCACAGTCAATGATAAAGAGAAAAATGTTGACCAAGTTAGGTTTTGTTCCATTTGAATGTAGACTTAAAGTAAGACAATGAAGGTACTTGATGTTCATAATCAAGCTAACCTTAAATCACTTATAAGGTGATAATGTTAGAAGATTTAGTAAGGTTTAATAGAAATTAAACGAAGAACGCGAGAACGTAATAAGTAAACCGTAAATGACGTTCAATGTTGGTACTTAACCAATAATAATCGAATATCGGTTAGTAATGTAAGAACGTTAATGAGCCGTACCAAAGTATAGGAAGTTGAATCGACTTTAATAACAAAGTTAATTCAAATAAGACATAGAAGAGAAAGAAGTTGGTTATAACCGTAAAGTTAGTTTGTTTGATAACTAATAACAGTGTGCTATGTGAATGTATCATGTAGATGCTGTAAAGGCTGAGAATAGTTGAATTATTTATTTGAAGACACTTGAAGGAAAGTCTTTCTTAACGCTTGCCTAACCTTCGTGTTAGTCAAGTCTTATGTGATGAATGTTATACAATGCATGAATGGTATTAAAGAAAGAGTCGATGCCTATTTTAACTTGGCTAGACAACTATTGAAGAATTGATTGATTTGTTTACAAGTATTTCGATATAGAACTGTTAACGCTATCCTATGCCAAGTATTTGGTACGGATGAGAAGGTAAGTTTGTATATTTATAAACAAAAGTATTTTTCATCGATTATTCGATGGGCACGCGAGGTTCCCAAATGTTGAACGTAAATATGTTTAACATAAGAGTGTTGATCAACATAGAGTACAATAGGCCGATCACCTAGAAGTGCTTGTAAGTAAAGACGGATGGATGGCCTTAGTGCCGGATGTCCTTTTCAAATATAAAAACGAAAAGAGTATGTCAAGGTCTATTGACCGGTTCAACATTCCTAAGCTATTATATATACTTTGGAATTGTTGTTATGACATGAGAAGTACTAGTCAAATGTTTCATAGTGTTTCGTAGTTAATTGTTCATATATGAAAATAAAGCATGTAATTGTTAATGTGATATTCATATAATTCTTTGTTAAGACTTGATGAGATAGTTATGCTCATTCTTGCTTGAACCATATGTTTGCAGCTAAAGCCGAACGAATTGAGAGTTCTAAGTGAGATAAAGGCAAGGCTAAGATGGACAATTAATCATCCAGTAATAGATTAGTGTATTTGGTTGTAATATACTTATGAAGAATAACAAATGTATTCGGTTTATGACCCTGGGAAAGGATTTATTACAAATGTAATACAAAGATAGTAATTACACTCATTTTATTATTCTCTCAATGGAATGATTGTATGGATTGTAGCATTGTGGAGCACCATCTGTCGGGTTGGAAGATACCCGGATTTGGGGGCGTCACAAGTTGGTATCAAAACATTAGGTTATAAAATATAAGGGGGGAAGAACCTTAGGCTAATAACCTCATTAGGAAAGGAAGAGTCCGAAGAAAGTTAACTCGAGTCAAATGGGTTAATAAGGTATTGAGGAAACTCAGTACTGAATGATTTAAAAGATGGGAAGTAACTCTAAATGGATTAAATGTGATTGGTGCTTATATTATTGTGTATTATGTACTAATCAATTTGTTATGTGTTATTGTTGATGTCGATCGATAGCTTGATGTATAGGGATATACATGTGATCAGCGAGGAGTCCGTGAACCAAGTTGAACCGGTACATGTGCCTATAATAGACATACCTGTAGTGATTCTAGAAGATTCAGAGCCCAAGGAATATTACTCGGAGGAGGACTATTCTAAGGAGACCATGGGAATATCATCATATCTGAATATGATGATAGATGTGGAGGATGACATGGAGGTGACATCGATTAATACGGTGATGCCTGCCCTAGAGTCAACACCTACAGAGACTATGAGGGCAATGTACCTCTCAGTGCTTGACCGTAACGTGCAACTGCACAATATGGTGCAACACCAGAAGGAAGAGATCAGTGATCTCTATGGAGTGAAGGAGTCTGCAGAGTAAGACTATGAGATAGAGCATGATGAGAAAGTGCTCATGACTGACAAGGCTAGAGACTATAAGAACGAGCTCATAGAACTTCATAAGAAACTAGCTGAAAAAGACCAGAAGATAGCACAAATGTCATATATAAATGACAGTGCGCACGAGGATTTCAAGCTTAAAATAGCTTGTTATTCTACTGAGTCGGGACATAATCGACATACTATAAGTCGAGATATTGTGTCGATTTTGGCAAACGTGAAGCATGAGAATGCTGTTAGGCAGTATTAGAAAGTAGTATGGTACATACTTTTGTGTAGTGACATAAAACCCTTTTTTGTATAATTAAAGGGTAGTCTTTTTGTAATTCCCAATTTTTGTGAAAGTCAATCGCGGGATATATATGTAATAGCTTTTGGGCTATGGAAAGCAACTTGTAAATAGTTCTAATCAATGAAGAAGCATTTTAATATAAGGAAGTTTTTTTATTTTAATTTGCTTTGTTGTGTACGGGTTATTGTTCAATTGTTTGACGATTAATAACGAAGTATGCAAATAAGTAATAATAGAACTTTATTTATTTAATCAGAAATGCCGCCAAGAAGAAGACAACGTAACCAAGAGGCGGAATCGCATAATGATAACGAGGGGGGTCCTAATAACCCAATGCAAGAGTTCGTTAATTTATTAACGGCTGCATTTAACCAAGCTGGGGGTAGAGCACCCGCAGGACCTAGGGTAGCCCGAACGACTACCTTTAAAGAATTTAAGAGTGTAGGTCCACCCGAATTTAAGGGAACGACAGACCCAATGGAGGCCCAGACATGGGTCAAGGAAATAGAGAAGGCGTTTGTTATTACAAACGATCTCGGCGGCGCAAAAGACTTCTTTTTGCACCCTATATGATGAAGGGGAAGCCAACCACCGGTGGGAGGCTCACCAGGTGGGGTGGAGTGGAAGTCATTACATGGGAACAATGCTTAAGAAGGTATTCTTCGAGAACTACTTCCCTACTAGCATGCAAGGGAGGATGGAGATTAAGTTCCTCGAACTTAAATAGGGGGACATGACTGTTCCCCAATACGTGGCCAAATTCAATGAATTGGCAAGGTTCGCTCCACACCAAGTG
This sequence comes from Panax ginseng, assembly GCA_020205605.1. Classification (NCBI taxonomy): domain Eukaryota; kingdom Viridiplantae; phylum Streptophyta; class Magnoliopsida; order Apiales; family Araliaceae; genus Panax; species Panax ginseng. The sequence goes on from CM035143.1 coordinate 26,766,707, forward strand.
GACACGGAGGAGAGGAAGGCTCAGAGGGTTTGAGTCAGGCCTAAAACCCCGGCTCTATAAGTAGGATATCGGTTTTTGAGTGCTTCCCACGGACCATTCTCGAAAAGGCGATAATAGCAGAGGGTGGTAGTGAGGCGTTGACCCAATACCACAAGGATAGAAAGAATAAGAGTAAGGGAGAAAGAGGAAATAAGGCAGAGGTTGCCAGTGGTAATGGTAATATGCCTAAGAGGAAGAATTTTAACCTTTGGAATACTGGGGTGAAACAAGGGGATCCTAAATGTATGATGGAGGCATGCAAGACATGCGGTAAGTCTCATATGGGAGTCTGTCTGAAGGGGAAGACTGGTTGTTATAACTGTGGGCAAGAGGGTCACATATCTCCCAACTGTCCTAATCTTAAGAAAAGTCGGGGATGTTTTGATTGTGGGTCGGTGGACCACATGGCAAGAAATTGCCCGAAGAAAGGTGCAGAGGGTAGTAAAGGTTCTGGTAGTGGCAATTTGGTCATTACTGGACCAACACCATCATTAGGTAGACCCTCAGCCCGAACATTTAATATGACCGTCCAAGATGCAGTTGCATCAACGGATGTTGTAGCAGGTATCATTCTAGTCAACGAGATAAATGCTTACGTGTTATTTAACTCGGGTGCTACTTGTTCTTTTATAGCATGCAGATTTGCTAAGAAATTGGTATTAAATCATGAAAAGTTAGAAATACCTTTAGACGTTAAGTTAGTAAACGAGGAGATAATTCCCATTGAACACATTCATAGGAATTGTTTCGTAAATATTAGAGGTAATAGATTATCGGTAGATCTTTTACCAATAAGGTTAAGGGAATTCGATGTGATTCTCGGTATGGATTGGTTAATTAACCACAGAGCAATAATAGACTGTTATAGAAAGAGTGTAAACCTAAGGCTTTCTAAGAAACCCGAGGTGGTGTTTTATGGTAATAAATCACCGGACGCTCTTGTTGTTTAACCATGACACAAGCTAGAAGATGTCAAGAAGGGGTGTAAGGGTTATCTGTGGTCATGTGGTGGATACCCAAAGAGTGGGAACATCATTGAATAGATAATCGAGAGTTCAAGAATTTGCGGATGTGTTTTTCGAGGGAGTTACCCAGATTCCGCCAGATAGGGATGTAGAATTCGTGATCGATTTGTTGCCGGGTACGACACCAGTTTCAAAGGAACCATATAGAATGGCGCCAGTTGAGATGAAGTAGTTAATGGTTCAATTACAGGAACTATTAGATAGAAAGTACATTCAACCGAGTGTGTCTCCGTGGGGAGCACCCCAGATTGTTTTTAAAGAAAAGAAGGATGGATCGTTACGACTTTGTATCGACTATCGAGAGTCGAATGTTAACGATTAAGAATAAATACCGCTGCCCAAGATCGATGATCTATTTGATCACCGAAAGGGCAAAAGTATTTTTCTAAGATAGATTTACGCATCGGGTATCATCAACTCAAAGTGAGGAAGGAGGATGTACCTAAGATGGCGTTTAGAACTCGCTATGGGCATTACGAGTTTTTGGTTATGTCGTTTGGGTTAACAAATGCACCAGTCGCATTCATGGATATAATGAACAGAGTGTTCAAACAGAATTTGGACAAGTTCGTTGTAGTGTTCATTGATGATATTCTAGTCTATTCTAAGATGCCAGAAGACCATGCTGAACATCTAAGAATAGTGTTGGAAACACTACGGAGGGAGAAGTTTTATGAGAAATTCACTAAGTTTGAATTTTTTCTTGAACGAATGCAATTTCTAGGACATGTTATAGACAAAGATGACATATCTGTAGATCCAGCGAAGGTGGAAGCACTAAATAAGTTGGAACAACCAAAAACGCCAACCGAGGTTAGGAGTTTTCTGGGGTTAGTGGGACACTATAGAAGGTTCATTCAGGACTTTTCTAAATTTGCTACTCCATTGACAAATCTGACAAGGAAGTCGGTGAAGTATGTATTGACAGAAAAGTGTGAGCATAGTTTTCAAGAACTAAAAAGGAGGTTGAGTGAGGCACCAGATTATCTTTACCAGATGATACGGGAATTTTGTAGTTTATAACGATGTTTCAGATAGAGGACTAGGTTATGCGGCTTATGCAAAGATGGCAAGGTCATCACAGATGCATCACATCGCTTAAAGGATTATGAGAAGGTCTATCCTACTCATGACCTAGAATTAGGCAAATGTAGTGTTTGCTTTAAAAATATGGAGACATTATTTATACGGGGAGAAGTGTGATATATACACGACCATAAAAGTCTCAAATATATCTTCACACGTATGGAGTTGAATATGAGGCGTAGAAGGTGGTTAGAGTTGATAAAAGATTATGATTGTGATATCTTATATCATCAGGGGAAGGCGAATGTAGTAGCCGACGCATTAAGTCTGAAGGGTAAAGAAAATTTTTCAATGTTAACGACTCAGAATGAGTTAATAACAGAGATGGCTAGGATGGAATTAGAAGTTAAGTTGCCAAGGGAAACAACAGAGATGTTATTTTCAATAGAGACTCGACCAAGAATAGTGGAACGAGTTAAAGAAGTACTGATAAGTAATGAAGAATGCGAGCGAATGAAAAAGATAACGAAGGATGACGTGAAGACTACGTATAATCTTGATAAACAAGGTTTACTTCATTTTGAAGGAAGAGTTTGGGTTCCAAATAATTCTGAGTTGAAAGAAGAGATTATGTGTGAGGCCCATAGTTCGAGGTACTCGATACATCCTGGTAGTACTAAGATGTATAAAGACCTTCGTCAGAACCTTTGGTGGTCGAACATGAAGAGGGAGATTGCAGAATAAGTTAGTAAGTTCTTACCTTGTCAGAAAGTTAAGGCTGAACACCAAAGGCCGAGTGGATTGTTGCAGCCACTAGAGATTCCGGATTGGAAATGGGAGCATATCACTATGGATTTTGTGGCGGGACTTCCAACTACGAGAAAAGGATACGATGCTATTTGGGTAATAGTGGATTGGTTAACTAAATCGGCTCAATTTCTACCAATAGGAGTTAGGTATAATTTAGAGCAGTTAGCTAAACTTTATGTCAAAGAAATAATTTCCAGACATGGAGTAACTGTTTCGATTGTGTCCGATCATGATCCATTATTCATGTCAAACTTTTGGAGGAGTTTACAAGAACAAATGGGAACGCATTTGAGATTGAGTACGGCGTATCATCCACAGACGGATGGACAAAGTGAACGAACAATTCAAACGCTAGAAGATATGTTAAGATCTTGCTTATGGATTTCAAGGAAGTTGGGACTTAACATCTACCTTTGTAGAATTCGCCACAACAATAGTTTTCACGCTAGTATAGGCATGCCGCCGCACGAAGCGTTGTACGGAAGGAAGTGCAGAACACCACTATGCTGGGATGAAGTAGGTGAACGTCGAATGTTGGGACCTGAAATGGTACAACAAAAGGCAGACATGGTTGAGCTAATACGAACTCGATTGGTAGCAGCTCAAGATAGACAAAGGAAGTATGAAGATCCTCATCGAGAGAAGAGGGAGTTTGAAGTAGGTTCATATGTTTTTCTAAAAGTATCGCCCTTGAAAGTGAAGATACATTTTGGGAAGAAAGGGAAGTTAAGTCCAAGGTTTGTAGGACCTTTTGAGATTTTAAGAAGGGAAGGATAGGTAGCTTATGAAGTAGCCTTACCTCCAGAAATGGAAAGAATACACAATGTATTTCACGTGTCTGTGTTGCGTTCTTATAAACTGGACTACAAGCACGTAATAGAGTATGAATCTATTCAAGTAGAAAAAGACTTAACGTATGAAAAACTTTCGATTCAGATTATTGATAGGAAGGAACAAGTCTTGAGAAATAAAGTAATACCTTCAGTAAAGGTAATTTGGAGTAACCACGATACAGAAGAAGCAACGTGGGAGCTCAAAAGTAAAATGAAGAAAAGTTTCCTCATTTGGTTATGTAAGAATAGTGAGATTCTTGGGACAGAATCCTTATAAGGAGGGAAGAATGTAACGCCCGAGAATTTCGGATTTCAAATGAATTAAATTTTTATGTGATTATGTGAATTAAATGAATTTAAACGACTTATTATGTGAGCAAGACGTTTGAAGGTCGTTCTATGACCTAGAATGTTCGGATGTGGTTAGTATTTTGGCTTTGTGCTAGGATTAATTGTTGTGAATTATCAAGACGAAAATGAAGGTTTTTTGAGAATGTTTATGTAAAAACACTATTCATCTGATTTCGTTCCAAGCTAGGGTTTGAAATTTCGAGAAACGCGTAATGATAGAATATGAAGATATTATGGAATATCCCATAATATTTCTGTTGTGGCAAACGAAGTTTTTGCTTGCGGGCGTAAAACCTAAGGGTTTGTGAAAGAGGTTTTCGAAAGGGAAATGAAATACGTATAGTCGTTTCGGATATTATACGTATGAAATACGAGTATTATATTAGTCTGAATACGAGTATGGTATGAAGAATAGTACGACGTATAATACGATTATTATATGAGTATTAGACGAAGAGAATATGTGAGTTATACGTGTAGAATACGAGACATAGTAATGGAGTATGAGTTAAGGGTTTGGTATAATTTAATTGGACTTAAACCAATAGCAAGCCCAATGAATTAAGTGTTCAAGCCCAAGTTAAGGCCCAACATTAAGTTATGTCAAGCTTAATTCAAAAAGTAAACCACGGGTCGAATCGGGGGGTCATGGGTTGGGTAAAACCCATGGGGAAACCCATGGGATGATCCAAGGGGGAAGTGGGCCGCCCACTTGGTGGCCAAGCAAGGTAAGCAACTTGTTCACCAAGTACTTTACTTGGTGACAAAGTTGATAAAGGAGGTGGAATAGTAAGGAGGTGGGGGAATTGGACCATTTTGCCCTCATGTTCTTTACTTATAAATACAAAGCTTTGGTTGAGCTTTTGTTTTTTTGAAAATATTTTTCAACCTATATTGAGAGAGAGAAAAGCTAGAAACGCTTAATCATTCTACTTTCAAGAAAACCAATAGACGTTTGTCAAGAACGTTAATTTCTTCAAAGGTAAATTCTCATAAATCGTAATCTTCATCTTTTTCAATTTCTTTCTCGTAGAAGAATCGTAGATTGGTGGAGCATGTTTATTGAGGAGATATAAGGATGCCTATTAATGACTAAATCATTGATAGGTCATGACAAAATAGAAATCGTAAATGTTTACGTAAGTTAAAAACCATAGAAAGTCTTGAACGTGAACTTAGTTTTGGATGAATGTTTTGAAAACCATTATAGCTAAGGAATGTGCCTATTGTTTGGTTAGGATGATTATGATGAATCAATGGAGTTTTCCATTTGATTGGATTTATAGAACACGAGTAACGAAGTTATGGTGAATGTTGCGAAAATAGCTGTTAAACGTCGAAAACATAAAAATCCTGGATTAAAGGTTAAAAGTTGTCGTGTGACTTGAAAACACTGGTTTCCAATGTCAACACGTGAGATAAGGTAATTAAGAGTCGTTGGCGAAAGAATCGTCGCATTCCAACTTATAACGAAGAAAACAAGTATTGACCGGTCGAAAACGTTAAACGAACGCTTAAAAATGAACTCAAAGGTAAATTTCGAGTTAACGGATTCAAAAATGTTAAATTCTTATATAAACACGTAAATGATGTGATTTGTTACTTGTAGGCTTTTGAATGGGTAAATTCGGATGTAAAATGAACAAATTAGGAAGCCGGGAGTTTCGCTAGAAAAGTGGACTGTTTTAGCCAATCGGTGCATTGAGACTCACAGTACAGTCACCAAAACTAGTACAAAGTGGTCGCTACCAAGAATGCACGAGAATCCAACCGAGTACCACCGCTAACTCACGCACACAAAGCCACTAGAATACTAAGGATGTCGCGCCGCAACGCCGACAGTAGAAAAATGTTGACCAAGTTAGGTTTTGTTCCATTTGAATATAGATTTAAAGTAAAACAATGAATGTACTTAATGTTCATAATCAAGCTAACCTTAAATCACTTATAAGGTGATAATGTTAGATGATTTAGTAAGGTTTAATAGAAATTAAACGAAGAACGCGAGAACATAGTAAGTAAACCGTAAATGACGTTCAACATTGGTACATAACCAATAATAATCGAATATCGGTTAGTAATGTAAGAACGTTAACGAGCTGTACCAAAGTATATGAAGTCGAATCAACTTTAATAACGAAGTAAATTCAAATAAGACACAGAAGAGAACGAAGTTGGTTAGAACCGTAAAGTTAGCTTGTTTGATAACTAATTACAGTGTCCTATGTGAATGTATCATATAGATCCTGTAAAGGCTGAGAATAGTTGAATTATTTATTCGAAGACGCTTGAAGGCAAGTCTTTCTTAACGCTTGCCTAACCTTCGTGTTAGTTAAGTTTTATGTGATGAATGGTATACAATGCATGAATGGTATTGAAGAAAGAGTCGATGCCTGTTTTAACTTGGCTAGACAAGTATTGAAGAATTGATTGATTTGTTTACAAGTCTTTCAATATAGAACTGTTAACGCTATCCTATGCCAAGTATTTGGTACGGATGAGAAGGTAAGTTTGTCTATGTACAAAGAAAAGTATTTTTCATCAATTATTCGATGGGCACGCGAGGTTGCCAAATGTTGAACGTAAATACGTTTAACATAAGAGTGTTGATCAATATAGAGTACAATAGGCTTATCACCTAGAAGTGCTCGTAAGTAAAGACGGATGGTTGGCCTTAGTGACGGATGTCCTTTTCAAGTATGAAAACGAAAAGAGTATGGTCATGGTCTATTGACCGGTTCATCATTCCTAAGCTATTATATATACTTTGGAATTGTTGTTATGACATGAGAAGTACTAGTCAAATGTTTCATAGTGCTTCGTAGTTAATTGTTCATATATGAAAATAAAGCATGTAATTGTTAATGTGATATTCATATGATTATTTGTTAAGACTTGCTGAGCTAGTTATGCTTATTCTTGTTTGAACCATATGTTTGCAGCTAAAGCCAAACGAACTGAGAGTTCTAAGAGAGATTAAGGCAAGGCTAAGATGGACAATTAATCGTCTTGTAATAGATTAGTGTATTTGGTTGTAATATACTTATGAAGAACAATGAATGTATTCGGTTTATGAACCTGGGAAAGGATTTATTACAAATGTAATACAAAGATAGTAATTACACTCATTTTATTGTTATCTCAATGGAATGATTGTATGGATTATAGTATCGTGGAGCATCATCTGTCGGGTTAGAAGATACCCGGATTTGGGGGCATCATATTCCTCATTATATTTATTATCACACTATTTCACAGAATAGTGAGGACTACTAATGCAAACATCTGGACCGTCACTCCGTTCCCCGACTAGTCCCGGGTATATTCTTATTTCCTGAAGAGAACAATGAAAGAAAAGGGTGAGCTCAACTAGCCCAGTAAGAACTATTATGACTAAGATAATGCATAATAAATTATCGTTAGCCTTCAATAGTGTTAAACTGATAAAATATAATAAACATCAAGTTTAACTGCAGTGGAACAAGCAATCCATTAGAAGAGTCAAGTAGAGTATAAAATCTTCTATCTTCTATGATTTAAAAGGTTTTTTTATCACTTTTATCGCTGAGACTCAACTTAATAAATAATCCACATCATCGAATCACCCTTGCACTACGGTCACGGATATTCTTAAGTATCACGACAACAAATTATCCATGCACTACGGGCCAAGGATATTCGTTTATTCACCAATGGTCATGATCATGCCAACAATTGTCCATCAATGCACTACGGGCCAATGATGACTTTTACCACATCATTTGTAACATTACGGTCATGATTATACCGAATATCCTGATCATAATCATACCAACTCCATCTATGGACTACGGGCCAAAGATGACTTTCATAACAATATAAGCATGGGAATGATGACAATAATATAAGAATTCAATTAAATGAAAGTAAATGATAAATTTTAATGATTTATAATATAATTTATCCAGAATTCAATAATGTCCAAATTGTCAACATGATACTGCTTTGTGGAGTAAAATTCAAGAATAATATTATATCAAAAATAATTTGGACCGAAAAGAAATCAAGTTTTGTCATGAATAAGACCCTGTGAATAATGACTGAGTGAATAGTACCCGTAAATAGTAACTTTAGGAATAGTAACCCCGTGAATAGTACCCCGACATGAAAAAGTTAAAACTTATCAAGAATGCTCAGAATAATATTTCCATGAAAAGATATTGGATGAAGCACAAATATCAAGGATATTCTACTAATTTCATGGAGTATAGAAGTCAAAACTTTAACAAAATGAGTATAGAATTCGGAATCTGAAACGAAATAATATTACTTACATACGACATAGTATGGAAGAAAATATTATTTCATATGAATATTGAACAAAAATAACATCCCTTACCTTGAAAAGAAGAGTATTCCAACTGGTATAGCGGGAATATTCTTGAAGAAAACTTTCACTATTTTTTATGCTCAAAACTTTCTAAAACTCGAAAGAAATACGCTCAATAGTATAGAAGAAGAATTATCTGATTCTGGTGTGATTTTCAATTCTAACTAAGCATCCTATTTATAGGAGAATGAAAAGGATACTATTTGAATAAAATCACGGGTGAACAGTATTTAGAATCACGAATGCAAACTTTCGCCGGCTGAACTTTTTTGAAAATCACATAATTTACTATGCATACACTATGCAGACACTATGCAAACACTATGCATAATAAAATATAATATATTCTATTTTTCATAAAAAAATAAAACTAATATAATAATAATAATAAAACTCCCTCCATTCTACATAATTCCCCCCCTTTCCATCGACATAAATATATATATATATATATATATATATATATATATAATACTTATATATATATAAAAAACAAAACAGAGATAACTTCTACCGATAGTTTTGAAAAATGGGTAAATGTGGGTCCATAAAATAAGTAAAATTTATAATAAATACTTCATAAAAATCTCCTCAATATTTTTAACAACCTTTATTCATATTATTATAACTCGCAATATTAACAACCAGAATCGTTCCCGGGAAAGAGGGGGCTTTCCAATAAGAATTTCTCCTATTGGCGCGCAATTAGGTGACCAAACTCATTTCCTCGACAGAACTTTCTAGACATTGTTAATTATGCATATAATAATTAAAATAACTTGTCATCTCAATTATTGATTTAATAATATATAAAATATTGATAATAATTGAATCAAATAACGTGGGATACTATGCAGCAATTACTGTAGCAATAATTAAGTAAAACTAAGTGACTTCTCACGTAAGCATCAATAATCAAAAAACCGTAATGCTACTATGCAACCACGCCAGACATCGCATTTTTTAACACCGGTATTTCAACAGTTAACGGTAAAACTTCCGTCGTTATTTTCATAAAAAAGATATTTTTGTCGTTTTCTCATCCCGACAATAATTCCGTTGTGGGGTCCACCAATGATTGTGTCTTCGTTTGAATATTCACTGTTAAAACGAATATTCCCCGACCAATCGAATATAATATAACCACTTGCGTACTTTGAAAAATTTATAAATATTACCCACAACTATAACATTATATCAAATTCATTCCATA